>CM046866.1:29749076-30054158 GCA_025617745.1 Heliocidaris erythrogramma
AAGGTGCATATCACAACATCAGGCAAGAAGCTTATCATGCAAAGAATTATGATCAACCAAACATTGATGGGAAGTGAATGCAAGTACAGGAGTTCAGGCCATGATAGAATCTAAAATTCTTAAGAGTTCATCAAAATTTTAGTGTAATAATATTAAAATCTATGAATAAACAATAGACAAATAATTTTTAAGAGGAAATGTACAATATGTTAGCAAAGAAAGAAGAGATATGAGGTCCCCATGGGACTCGAATGGAATACATGATCCAATATGCGCTTTTCCATATTAGTCATATTTGGTACAAGGTATATGTGGTTTTGTGTTATTAACAAGTAACTTTAAAAACATTTTGCAGCTGGCAACAATCCAAGAACGTCTAAGAATTCTACATGATAAATGATTAATAATGACTTTTACAGAATTTCTATTTTCACAATTTAGTTTCATACCATCAAGACTCAAATCTATATTTTGGACCGACTTTATAGTGGAAATGATCATAACTCTGCACAAACGGTCCTGAATGTAACAAGCTCAGGAGCATGCAAAGCAAACTAGCTATTGGCCATGCTCCATCCAAATCGCAAGCCAGGCTGAATGGCAGTTTCTCTACTTCAGATTGAGAGCCATAAGGACTTAACTCCCTTCTGATTCTAAACCCGAGATTTTTATGAATCATGAAGCAGTACTTCTTCAGAGCTGTACTGCTTGCCTTTATCATGCATGAGGCAATGTAAAAGGAGGGGCCTAATTCTGAATGGTAAAAAAAAAATATATATATATCAGTTTAATGGAGAGAGAGGGGGGGGGGGGGGCGGGGGCTGGCCATTTTGCACCGCAAAAAATGTGCCTGCATTTTCCAAATAATGAGACTATTCTTACATTGCACCTAATTTGCCTGCAGTTTCTACAATTATGTGCGCACCCATTTTCATTGTACGGCAAAAGAAAGGGACTATGAAAAATTTCAGGGCAGGCATGTCCACTTGCAGGTGATGGAAAGAGCTGCATGATGCTGAAATTTGTACAATGGGAATGCACCATCAGTCTAGTAATGGAGAAATGCCAATGTACTGCAGAGTGTAACATGTAATTGCCTCTTTTGTTCAAGTCATATTACACTGTGAATGAATGCAAGATCTCGGGCTGAATGACATTTGGATTTGGGGGGGGGGGGTAAAATGAGGGGTAAGTTGCCATTTGATCCAATGCTCACTTCATCCTATTGCATTCGACTAAACCCAGTTCTTCTCTTCTCCGTGAGGTCTAATTATCATTTTGTTTACTTTTTACTTTATTCAGAGATCAGTTGGTCAAATGTCCATTTTAGCCAGAAACCATTTAATCCAATCACCATTCGGTCTAATGGCTATTTGTCTTCTACCTTCTCGGTCTAATATCCATTTGATCCAATACAAAGAAGCTGGCAAGAGCCACAGAGAGCTTTGTTGAAGGACCTGAATATTAGACCACATGTGCAGTAGACAAACAAACAAGTTGCCCAACTGGTCATTGGAAAAACCGACAATCAGACTAAATGAAAATTAGACAAACTGATGACTAGACCATTTGGGTTTAGACCAATAGGAAAGTAGACAAACTGGGAATAGATGAAGTGGAATGAGATGAGCTGGTTACTTGACGAATTAGCATTGGACCATATAGCTATAAACCAGATGACGATATTGAGAAAATGTGTTACCTGGTTCTGCATTGTTGTCTCCTCCTGCAGAGAGTGAGCCATGCTGACCAGACCTCAGCTTCTTAAGTTCAGCCAGAGTCTCTCCTTTACTTGAGTGCTGATCATCCATGTCCTTACCTTCTCCACAAGGACTGGCAGGTTTAGCATTCTCCTTCTTCTTCTCCTCCTCCTTCCTCTTCATCTCTTCCTTCTTCCTCTGCTCCTCCTCCTTCTTCTTCTGCGCTTTCTCCTCCTTCAGCTTCTGCTTCTCCTGCCTTTCCTTTTCCTTCTGCTCCCTCTTCATCTTCTCCTTCTCTTCCTTTTGTTCCTTTTTGCTCTTCTGGCTCTTGATGCCCTCATGCTCAGTCGGCTTCTTCAGGATGGACACTAACCGCTTCGGATGCGAGGGCCCTCCATCTATGGAATCCTCAAAGTCGCCGTTATCTGTCCTGCCGTTCTCCTGCGTTCTGTCCCCACCTAAGTCCCCATTCTTTTTGTTCCTGGGGCTCTCAGGGTCTGAAAGTTCCTCTGTTATGACAGGCATGGGGGTTACCCTACCATCCTCTTCATTTTCATCCCCTTCAGTGTTCTGTTCACCACTTTGATCTATGTGTCCATTTGTTTCTTCTGAGAAGGCAACATCGTCAATATTTGTGATCGGGTTGCTATCGGAAGAGTTTTCTAATTCCTGCAAGGAAGAAAAACAATTGTCGTATTAAAGAGTGGGACATGGGAAACATAGTTTACAATCATTTGGCTGATCATCCTAACAATACCTATTTAAGGAGAAATGATGTCACAAAAATTAAAATCTATCTAACATTTATGAATCAAACCATATACATTAATTGCAAAGCGATAAGCAGCAAATGCAAGTAATTTTTTGAACATAAGCATCTTTCAAATATCAGTATATATTCAGCATAACTTGGAACTTAAAAAGAAAAATATATCATTTCATTCCCATCATGTAAATGTTATATTTTCTTATATTGATAGTGAGAAATTCATCAACGTAAACAAATTTCACCAAACCTGAAATTGTTTAAAACATGATTTTCCTCAATCAAATTGTTTTAAAAGACACACACACACATGTAAAGCATTTATCTGAAAACAAATGGAAACTTTATGCTTATAAAGAAAGATCAAAACTCTTCAATTTCTCATTGCTTCCTTGTCCTCCCTGATATTTTATAAAGCGATATCATACACGAATACTGCATCACCTTCTTTTATTGGCTAAAAAGCTCAAATTGTATTGAAGGCCAGACAGTATCTATAAATAAAATAAGCAAACCTTTTCACATGATTCTTTATATAACCTCAAAACACTACAGCCAGGTTTTCTATATCAGACCGAAACAACCTTCATAGACAAGATGAAGATTGCATAACTGCATAATCATTTCCTTCCTGAACTTCATTCCACACAGCTGGACTGTGGAATGCAAAACAGATCCACGGATTGCCTTGTCATACTTGTTGTATACAGAGGAAGTAGGATGCTAGACAATCTTAATTCCAGAATAGTTAAACCCCTTCCATTTCTGTCAAACTTCATGCTTAGTAAGTTAATTTCATTCTATGTTGTGTATTATTAATTTTGTATTAATGTTATGTTACATGTATGTTATGTATTATTAATTGTATTAATGTTATGTTAAGTATTATTAAGTTTGTAAACGTTGTGATATAGTTGTACTATGAAGAGCATAATAACTGCTAGTTATAATAATCATTATTCTATCTATGCTGTAGTATATCTAGAGGAAGTATACGACCTCATTAAAATTTTCATTCTCAATTTCTGCCTAATATAGTATATTTACAAAACAACATTATTCAAGAAGGAAACCATGATGTTCAAAGGAGGAGTCATCCCCCCACCCCGTCCATTTTTCTTCTCTTTCTCTTTCTATCTCTTTCTTGCTCAATATCTGCCACTTCTCTACTCATGCTGTATCTTATTCCATGTTCTACGATTACACAAAAGGAAAGCAGTTATTACAACGTTGATCTATTATTGCCAGTACATCCCAGTTTTTATCACCAGGAAATATCATTAAATCTTCCTGGGGAGCATTTCATCAAGCGTTTGCCAGTGATTTTTACCGACAAATTTGCTCTCAGCCAATCAGATGCAAGGATTTCAGTAGCTTTTAACAGTTGTCGATAAAAATCAATGACAAAACGCTTGATGAAACGCTCCGCTGGAAATGATAAGGTGTCTATATTGATTAAAAGGATGGGGTATGGGATATGAGAAATGGGGAAAAAGCGCAGGATACTATGTCTGTGAACTACAAAAATTGCAGTCAATATTATTTCCTGCTAATCACACAAGGATATAGGATTGAAATTTCTGGAGGGGAAAATGGTTTGCTAGAATGATCTACCATCTGATAAATCATAACAAAATAGTGGAGTCCAATAGCATATGATCAGTGATATGAGTCAAAATGAATGAATTTCTGATTGTGGTTCTTGTTACCTGTAGAGACAGGACTGTCATGAAAGTGACCATAAAACGATGAATAAAAATTGGTTGAACTTCTAGATTTATAAAGACTAATTATCCAAAATGTTTCATTGCTTCTGGCATCTAGCCCTGGAAGATGAAATTTTTTTTTTTTTAAATTCTATCTAAGAAACCCTAATATGGGCTGATCAATCATGGATATCTGTATGTCAACAGCAGAAAGTGATAAACACTCATTCTGCTGATTCACTGATTCACTGCAGATGTTCCTAATCACTATTTTAAAAAAACACTAAGATTATATTGGTATCAACTCTCTCCATGATATGACAGGAATTATTTAAGGGCTAAATTGATCACATTTTGTTCTTCAAATTGGCATCAACAGGATTTGTTTTTAATGCTACATTGTTTTAATAAAATGTAATGTCTCTGAAAACAATATAGATGGTTAGGAACTCTGTCGAAAAAAGTCAAACAATTTGCCAATTCTGATTTTAAAAACCCAATGATTTTGAACTTCTCAATGTGTTGCCAATTAAAGGGTTTTAATTCTTATTCTCCTTTTTAAAATTTCTGGCATCAAATGCAATATGGTCATGCAAAAAAAATGGAGACAGTGTGTGCAGAAAATTTTGCACTTTCTATTCCTGCACCTGGTAAACTTTTTAGGGCTCTGAATCAAAAGTTGTTGAGCCAAACCACAAAATGTGGAGTGATGTCGCGAAAGGGTTTGTGCGTAGAATGCCAAGTGATCATTAGGAAGTATAATGTATGTTGATCCATACCTCTGTCTTAGACTGCATGTATGCTGCTTCTCCTTTGGCATCTAGCTTCCTCATCTCACCCTTCTCTCGTTTACTGCTTCTCCTTATCGATGACCTGCTCAATCAAAACAAAAGCAGCAAATCTTATGTTAGATCTTGAAATTGTCTTAAAATTCTGGAAAAATTTTAAATCTTTAACTTTTTTATCATTTCAATATTTCCGTTCTTTAAATCCTAAATCTTTAAATTTCTAATTTTAGTTCCCAAGCATTGTTTACGATAAAATTGGGCCCTGTTTCATTAAACTTGCTACCAATAACAAGTTACAATAACTGTTATAAGCTACTGAAATCATTGAATTCGATTGGCTGACAGCAAATTTGTTGAGGATTAATGTTAGCTGTTGTTAGGCTAACCAATTTGCTTTCCTGAAGAGAATTAGAAAACATGCTAGTCTTTAATACAAATTTATAGGGCAAGTGATACAATGAATCACTTTGATAATACCATACAATGTGACCATATTACTCTTTATGTATATTGACAAATTCCCAAAAAATATTTCTTTAAAATATAAAAATTTGGCAGGGAAAACAAAAATGAAGGAAAACAGAAGTACTCATAGATCATGACTAGGGATTCAAGTTATTTTTCACTTTCTATATGCTTAACACTCCACATTCAAAGAAAAACATCACCCAGTATCTTAAAATAGTGATCGAATATCTTGCTACTTATCAACTAGAATCCAAGAAATCTGACATACTGCTGTCTTGTGTTTAAAAAGAAACTGACCATGGGTTTAAAGTGAACCTATACCACAATTTTAAGTGGAAGCACATCAATCTGGGGGGCATGTCATCAAGTGTGTTGTCGGCGATTTTTACTGACAAATTTGCTCTCAGCCAATCAGATGCAAGGATTTCAGTAGCTTATAACAGTTATTGCAAGTTGCCATTGATGACAAGTTTTATATGACACAGGGCCCTGAACATTTCCAGGGTTCAGTGTCGAAAGACATTTTAAAATAATGCCATGAGGTTTGAAGTTTCACTTTCAAGAACACTAAATAATGTGGATATGAAAATTAGATGCAAGAGCCTCAAGTACCTCATTACTCAAGCTGGAAAGTTGAACATCCCACTAATGTCTGCATGCTTCGTTGTACAATGGATACAAGTTAAACGCACAGAACATGCCTTTCATCCTTTAATTAATACAATATCAGCTTTCTTTTTGGCATGGTTTTAAAGTGTTAATTAAATGTTGAGGTGAAATGCTACAATAAATATTTAAAAGACTGCCATCTGGCTGGCTATCTATTAGGCCTCAGATGGGATGAATTATCTTGCTGACACTGCCAATTTCCGCTTCTAACCTCGGAGCCAAATATAGTCAAAACACACTGTATGTTATTCTAGAATTTGGACAGACTAGTTTTCATTTTCTTGTTCTATTAAAAAAAAAATTTGTCTCTTTAGCCAAATGGCCACTATTTGCTTTTGGCAATACATTTGTATTTCTACAATATTTCTTTGATCTTCCATCAAATTGTTAGGAAGAGCGAAGTATCATCGTCATCATCATCATCATCATCATCTGCATGGTCATATTTGAAACCCAGTTTCTCAGAGTTTTAGAATTCATGTTCTGGCCCTGTCTCATGGCGGGTTGAGATTTAACGCAAGTCCTCCGATTAATCACAAACTTACAAGCTCCTATCTCTTTAATACAGAATAGCAATTAATTTTTAAGTTGGGATCGATTTGAATCAATGGCAACTGTTTATTAGATGGGGCCCTGGGGGTGTTTCATAAAGCTGTTCGTAAAGTTACACATGACTTTACGAATGACTTAACTATGACAAGCCAAATGGGATGCATCAACTAAAGTTGGATTGTGCAAATGTAGATTAACATTCTTATTATAAAAAACATTTTTAATGCAAGCTATTTTTTTTGCCATAATTTAATTAAGGTTATTGGAAATACAGTCACACTTTGTTAAAACATCAGGAAAAACTTTGGGCATCCTACATGTATCTGGCACTTCATATTCAAGTCGTTTGTGAAGTCATGCGTAACTTTAAGAACAGCTTTATGAAACAACCCCCTTGACTACATTCCTCTTGACTAAACAAGATACAAAAGCATACAGACCAGTTCTTTGTTGCTTTTGTCTCAGAATTCAAGTCAAGAACTATATTGAAAAGGCAATATTATAAATAAGCCAGTCAGTAATTCCAATTTGCGCATATATGCAGATAAAGGTCGATTGTACAATTGACCTTTATACGCTCTCATATTGTATGCACTACAATGCATACACCAGTATCATTTTACATGTTAAACAAGTAGCACGTCCACGCCACCAAAACAGGTGCGTGTAAAATTTGGGGTCATTTGAACTGACTTGTGTAGGGATCTGTTTGTATGAGTTTATTCTCATAATTTGGGTCCAGGACCGCAGTACTCCTTGACTGCGCATTATACTTGGCATATAGACTATTTCCTGAGGCCTTGGTCTCAGAACACAAATTCCGGACGACATCTTCTGACTGACTTTGGAATGTTGGACTTATGGATCCTGGTTCTTACCCCCTCTTATTTCGACTGGAACTTCTCCTAACAAGGCCTCCTGCGGGTCTAATGCGGTTTGATTGGATCTCTTGTTTCAGCTGCTGAATTAGACTCCTGATCTCATCGTCTTCGCAAATACCTACAGAGAGAAAAAAATACAGAATTTTGTTTTTTATTAATTTTTATTAAGTATGAAATCCACAATTAAAGGAGGCGCAATGGCTCAGTGGTCTCATAACGGCGTGACCCGGGTTCGAAACCAGGTGGATGCGCTAGTGCCCTTTGGTAAGGCATTAATCCTCATTACCAAGTCCTCGGAGAGGACTTTAAGCCGTCGGTCCCCTGATTACCTACTTACAAGCATACGCAGGCTTTCTGAGCAGTCGGGTAAAATAAACCATCAAACTATCAACAATGGTTGCTTTTCCTTACCGCCTCTTCATAAGTAGTTCTCTTTATCCATGTTTTGCTAATACATACCAGTTGACATTACGTATTCTGCTTCTCTGTGTTCGTAATCAATGTTACATGTACATGAGCCTTTGACAAGTTCTTTCATGGTTGTTTATCCACTATCATGAGAGAAGGAATATCACGTGAAAGAGCATTACAATGCATTCTCCAGTAATGGTGCCAGTAAGTATGAGCAACATTGTTTCTAATGGGACAAATGTCCTGCAGAACCCAGCTACACTAAATTGTCTGTAACAAGAATGGAGGTGTGGCCATCAAGTTTTTAATTTTGTTAAAGTTACTATTTCTTGCGAGAAGTTCAAAGTCAGCAGTAAAAAAAAAAGGACTGTAAGAGACCATGGTTACAGAACAAGAATCTCTGAACTGCGGAAGTATTATAGCATCTTTTGAGAGGCCAGAAGGCCGTTAACTCGGTGTAAAAGTATGGGAGTATATGCCCTTCTGACTCTCGGCAGGTGATAAGTTCTACTTACTTAATGGTGTTTCATCATTATTAGTTCTTGCATCAAGGTCTGCTCCTGACTCTACTAGCATGGTGATGATGTCAGTCTGGAAAAATAAAGAGAAATAATGACAGAATCCGTTAGACCATGCTGCAAAAATATAGTTTCGGAGGAAAGAGCAATAAAAATGCAAAAGATAGAAATAGGAGATACTGATGAGAGAGAGAGTGAGAGAGAGTGAGAGAGAGAGAGAGAGTGAGAGAGAGAGAGAGAGAGAGAGAGAAAGAGAGAGAGAGAGAGAGAGAGAAAGAGTAAGAGCAGGGACCCCGCTTCATAAAACTTATGATCAATAACAACTGCTGCAGCTCTATGACAAAATTGTTCTTAGCTAATCAAATTCAATGATTTCAGTAGCTTATAACAACTATCGTAACCTGTCATTGATAACAAGTTTTATGAAACTGGACCCAGGAGTTGGAAAGGACACAATTATTAGACAGAGATGGCATCGTATGCTCAGAGTCAACAGTTTATGCCTTCCTGCCTCTAAGCAGACAAATTAAAATAAGAAAGATAGCTAGATAGCGGTAGACAAGGAAGGGGGCGAACTGAGAAGATAGGACACTAAAAAGAAACACTTTTGGGGGCAAAGAGGGGAAAGACAGGTTGATTGATGAGGAACATATAGAGCATCCAAATGAATCAGATTACATTGTATATTGAGAGCCAAAAGGGCGTTCACTCTTTGTTACAGCATATGAGTTTACACCCAACTGGCTCTCGCTCAGCAGAGATATCATGTTTGAAAAAGACTATGAAGATAAAGGTTATAAGTGATATGAGCACAGAACAAGACGGGGGAAGCTGATCAAGATAAAAGACTGGAAAATTTTAAGCAAGTATACCAACTGAACTATAGTAAAAACAAATACAGAAATCAAACACTAGTAGAGTTTGAGATTTATAAAAAAAAAATTACATTGGGAATTTACATTGGGCACATGGAAGCAGCCCCCCCCCCCTCCCCCCCCCCCCCCCCACCCCCCCCCCCCCCCCTCCCCCCCCCCCCCCCCCCCCCCCCCCCCCTCCCCCCCCCCCCCCCCCCCCCCCCCCCCCCCCCCCCCCCCCTCCCCAACCCCTCCTCTGAAAAATGAGGGAGAAAAACAAAATGGCAAAGAGAGGAAAGAAAAGCAAGGGGGATGGGGAGTACAAGAAAAGAAGATCACAAGAGCCCCCTCCTCCACACTCATAATTTGTGGCCATGTCCATCCCTATTTCATTCACCAAGGAACACCCATGCCAGGGCTCCCTCTGCGGCTGGCCCCACAATATGCCACTTTGAAGAAGGATTCATGTTCCCTGCTTACCATACGCCTCCTGCAATCGGGAGTTCCTTCCTTCCTTCCCTACCCCCTTCCTAAACTGCAACTATCCCCTGGCACATCACATACATGTACAAGGAAGAATAAAGTGGCATACAGATTTGTGTGAAGATGTTTGCATATCTCATTCTTGAATACAAAAGAGTTTACTCACTCACACATACTGTATAATGATCTAATATTTTAAATGCATTTTAAAATGTACCAACACAGTGAAACTTGCACAGAAGCAGTATCTCCATGCATACCAGACACATTTAAAGGTTCTTTTCTTTTTTTTCTTTTAAATACATTTATGGGAAGGAAGATTATATACATATCACAATGGTGTCAGACTCCTTTGGAATTACACCCTATTTTATACAGTAGTATGAATAAAAATTAATAATTTCCCATTATCCTTATGAAAATGAACATTACTTTTTCCTTAGAAACTTTTTTTCAGGATTTTTTTTTCTTCTTGCATTCTACTCCAATTGATAACAATGACCTCCTACTGACAACTAACTGCCTGAACTCAATTTTTGTCCTTTTTTTTCAAATATAAAAACTGATTCATCAATAAATTACTTCGTTTAGATTTAGATTTTAAATGATTATACTTGTTAACCTTCAGCCGTCCCATAATTATCATTTATCAACCTCATCCCCCCCCCCTCGTGTTCTCATAAACAGCTAGGATATAATTCCAACTACTAATTACTGCACATTAAAAACAAATAATGCTCAGAAGACATATATTCGAATGAAGAAATCACAATGTACTGTTTTACACAAATAGACACTGCAAACTATATTTGAATACAAAAAAATATATATACATGTAGATAGAAGAATATGAAAAGATATGACTGCACATTAATTTCACAAAATAGCTGATGAAGGTCAAGAAGTATGTTAAGTACTATAAAACAAAAGAATTTTGGGGGGTTTTAAAGGAGAATTTCCCCCCAAAGAACTTGACGTAATTCACCTTTATTCAAGTGGCTTTTATTATCACTGTGCGAAGTCTACACTTCAATTTCCTGTTTTTACAGGAACTGTATAGGAAGTCACTTTCAACAACAATAAGAACTTGTTCATGCAGCAAAGGTTACATTCAGGCATTATATCTTTAAGAAGCCATATTTAGGAATTACACAATAAAAGCATTAAGTCTAATTAAAACAAAATAGTACTTAGTACAGTCCTGCAATAAATACATGTACATACCTCAAGTAATTACATTTAATTATAAACAGATATAACATCAGTGTTATTCCCTAAAGGACGAGATCATGTGGGATATAATTGCTTTGGAATAACTTCATTGCGCTTTTAATTAAAAGGATTTCCCATGGAGAGAAAAAACTTTCTTCATGATTTGAAATAACACATCTATTAAAGAATTACCTATTTGTTTACAAAATTAGAGCTGAGCCTAGTATTTTTACCCGGTGGAGATGATTTCATTCTCTCTTAAAGAGGAAGTAGAGTTCTGGTCATGCAAATACATTGTGAATAAACTGTCTCAAAGCAATTGGGAAAGGTTGATCATGGCTAAATAAGAATTGCTGTATACTGTGAGGTTTGGCAATAATCAAAATGATAAGAAAATGACTCAATCTTGCTGAAAAGCACATGCACTGGACATAGAAATGGGTATATAGGACTGTACACACATGTGGCATGAATGTTCGGCCCAAACGTTTCAGATATTTCTCGTCATATTTCAAATAAGAGGGCATTTGAAGAGCAATCCTTTATCAGGGACATATCTACTATGATGTTCTTCCAAGCTGACACAAAAATGAATGAGAAAGCTCACAAATTAGTTTTCACCTTTCCCAGAACTCAACCTTCCCTTTAACATGCATTTCCAAGAGGTTTTTTTCCGAGCTTACTCAGACTTAATATTCAACAGATTAATCATTCTATAGCTAATATACAAAACTTATAGGGGTGAACAATAATGAATGCAAGTGAAGGCAATAAAGAATACTTGGTGGCATGAATTATGCAAAAGCAGAAAAGTGCCTACACATCACAATTATTTCTAAAAACTCAGAAAAAGAGAGAGAGAGAATATTCTCAAAGATAAAGGTAACATTCAGAGAAATGTTCAAATTTCTTCAGACTAAATTTAGCAAAAGTAAAGCATAATCTCAAACTCCAATTAGATGGAAAGGACATTTCCCTGTAACATCAGAATTTTTTCAGAATGTAAAACTCAAGTAGAAAGATTCCCCTTCATATTTGACTTTACCATCCTGGCAAAAAAAAATGATTTTTTCGCATTTTAATCTAGCCATCTCATCTAAGGCTGAATCAAAGAAACCTAAGCAATTAAAATACATATACCAAACTCTCTTTTTCATTGCATCAGTTGAGTAAACTAATAGAACCTCAATTTCCTTTGTAAATTCTTCCTGGGGTATTTACAATAAAGTATTTTGACAAGAAGCTTGGACAGTGCTGCAAAGCATTTTATTTGACTTTAATACCAACTTGCCTGAATGTCTATACTAAGTTGAGATGCATCCTGGAATGATATCGAGGAAAATAAAATAAAAAGCTGGACATTTCAAAGGAACGATGCAAAGGGGACAGCAAATTCAGAGTAAATTGTTATGAATCATATTTGCTTTCAGATTATTCACTTTATCAATACTATGGATATCAATTGCACTTTCTTTATTTATTCCTGGGATCCTATTTCTGATAATCAATGCATTTTCTATTTTAATAATAATAATAAATATAAAACATTTATTAGGCGCTTAATACAGATGTTTCTATGTGCACCATTTTCTGTTTACAGATTATGACCAGGACTACTATTTGATAGATAAATTATAATTCTGAACTTAATTCATGACAACATAAATATAAATTAATAACTGGAATTTTAAATCATAAGTACAAGGAATAAGATGGTGTGCACCTCCTTTGACCGACCCACAAGTGGGTCCTTCCAGCATGTCATGTGTAAAGTTCTTAGTGATCATCTATATTGCATGTAAAAATTCTGTGCAGTGAGTTTTTTTTAATTGGTATACATAGCTGTACATTAGTCAATGAACCTGAAGCATGCATTTTGCAATGGTATCACATGAACTTTGAAAGTTTGCGGTTGTATGGTGAAATACATGTATCTATCGATAGAGATTGGGGTATCAAGATCACAAATAAAATCTTACACTGCCTTAAATGATTATTTTGCCTCTGCTTTCTGGTTTGCGAGTACTAGCCATGCTGGGGCATAGTGTAGGACCAGGCTTTGACAGGGTACTGGTGCAGAGGGGAGGGGGGTCATCGTTTTTTATTAGGTGGATGAAATGTAAGAGAACAAAGCAAACGAATGAGATAAGGGTGTAGGAATGCTAGTACCATCTCTTTTCATGTTGCAATCTCCCTCTCTCTTCATTTTCTCTCTTTCTCTCTCCTGTTTCTCTCTTCTTTTCCCCTCCTTCTTTTTTTTCTTCATATGCTTCATTTTCTTTAAGGCAGAGGATGTTCGGAATTGCTTGGATTTATGGTATAGATTTTTTTTTTAATTTACGCATAGAATCATAAGAATTCAATTTCTGATATGAGCATGACTAATATTATATCACATTTTGGAGATTTCCAAGATTCCAGTACAAGATGACTGCGCATTTTCATCAATATAATACCAATTAAGCTACATGAAATGCTTTCATAATGAAAAAATAACAACCAACCATATTCTTTCAGATATTGCATTTTCCTTTGAAAATCCTCAATAATACTTGATTTTGAGATTAATATGCATTTAACATTATATGTGCATCATATGATATATCTTTGAATCTTCTGATCTTTACTAGCATTGTGCATTATCTTTAAACAGGAAATGCACTATTCATGTCAAAGTTGTCATTTTTCAAGTTTTCGAGCACACAGGAAGGAAATCTTCTGAGCAAGGCGGATTTACACCATAGATCTCATCCTGTAAATATTCATGTTTTCCATGATTTGAATATGGAACCTTGGTGTCAGATTTACCTGTTTGGACTGTTGATAAGTTGACAGTTGAATGCCTAACTGGTTCTTCTGGTAATCACACAAAAACAGGTCAGACATACAAATGTGATTGTTTGTAGTGATGGACTAATTTGTCAGCCAGAATGGCATTAATTGATATCCTTTATTCACAGACTTAATGCCTTTTGCCTCTGAACAGAACAATTCCACAAAGCACACATCACTTAAGGACTGAGAAGGAGAACAAAGGTACTTTGAAAATAACCCAATAAAACCTCAGAGAACAAAAACAGGTCAGACACACAATTGTGATTGTTTGTAGTGATAGGTAAAATGATCATTACAAAAGCGAATCACAAAAAGCGGATCCCTTGATGATTGTGAAAGAGAACAAAGGCATATGGAAATTGACCAAATAACACTTGTGGGATCGTTGAATTTATACTTATAATAACACCTATAAGTAATAATAAAGAAAACAGGACAGACAAACATAATTATGTCGTTGTTAGTAATGATACATTAATGGTTATTACAACTAACACTCGCCACTTGGTGATTGGGGAAAAAAAGAGGCATCTGGAAACTGACCAAATAACACTTGTGCAAACACTTAAACCTACACTCAGAATATTTAATTAACAAGAATATCCAATAACTTCTTAATATAAGTCTGTTTTGAAACATACATCTGAGGGTTTAATGTCCCATTGAAACAGCTACATAATTCAACTACAGAAATCGTTCACGTGCCTTTGCTCATTTAGAAGGGATACCATCAATAGATATTTTGCACTGGAATGGTAAGTCTCTGATAGGTGATTATTTACTTGTGTTTTTACATCATATGCCGAGCGTCAGAAGGAATTATCTCTACCGTATATGTCAAATGCTTTAGGTTAGTTAAGCCCTTCTGGCTGTCAGCAGACAATACCATATGTTGAGAGCCATAAGGGTGTTAATTCTAATGTTAAAGTATAGTAACTTAATTCTCTTCTGGCACTCAACAGGCAATATCACGTTCATAGTGTAGCTTCGATGGATAAGATTATTTTGAAATATCACAACTCTATGTAAGAAACTTTTCAAAATATGAGTGTTAACTTACAGAGGGGGACATACCTATGTGAAGTAGTTTGACAAAGGTTGCAGGATCACATTTACATGTAGCTGTGTACATTTCAATGGGTACTGAATCTAGGAAACTTTTGTTACATGTAGTTAGCACTGATTAAGATACATTAAGAAAACTGTGACCTATCCAAGTCCATGGGAATGAATTTCACATTAATCAAGATTCAAATTTAAAAACTACCGACTGTCTAACATCAGTTCATTGTGGAATTAGAAACATGATGCCCTTGTAAAGACAGTGAGGGAGAGGTGCGAATTGTCATGTTATTTGTTGTAAGGGCTGAATTAATTTAGAATAAATTTTTTACACTATCGACTACCTCACATCAATAAATAACAAAAAAAATGTTTTAGAGTTCATTGTGGAATGAGCAGAATGGTGTCCCTTGGAGACGTTGAGAGGGAAGAGGGAGTTGTTATGATGCTATTTGTCATCAGTAAGGGGTTTAAATTAATTAAGATGAAAAGTTTAAAACTATTGACTGCCTAACATCCTTCCATAACAAAGTGCTTTAGAGTTCATTGGAATGAGAAGAATGATGTCCCCTTGGAGACGGTGAGAGGGAGGAGGGGAATTGTTATGATGTTATTTGTCGTCAGTAAGGGGTTGAATCTTAAAATGGCTCTCAGCACAGGAAGTGAGGTGATGTGTCATGCAGGGGCTCACTTGGAGTATGTTCAAGATTTGGGGGGCAGGGAAACCACCTAAAACACAAAACCTGCCACAGAGCAGACAAAATCATGTTCTAGTTCTACCTCCGAACGTCCTTCTTCCTACTTTTGGTTTTGTTTTCTTATAAACTACTCTTCCTGTAAGGATATAACGATACAGATGTCGATAACAGCATCATGTGCCATTTCATGTTAGAACCTTTCTCTAAAAATTATTTTAAATGCTGCACCTACAAGATAAAAATGTATTTTTGTCATTCTAGCTAATTAAACTTCTCTTCATCATCATAAGGCATATAAGACAGTTAGCATAGATTTGAATAAAGTTCAGATTACTTTAAAACTATAGGGTCATCATTCATATAAAGATAAGAATGTGCAACTGTAAGGTTTGTATGTATAATATTCCTTTTAGATATTAAAATCAATAATTTACCTCCTCTACAGAAAAATTGTAAACATTCACTGACTATAACGTTTCTACAACAGCCGCATTTTATTTCATTGCAGTTTATTTTTACAATGTGTTTTTTTTTAGTATGATGCTCATTTGTATCTAAAACACAGTAAGTTGTGTCCATGGTTTATCCAATGTCCAATTTTAAACACTCATGACAACATTTGCATGATGTAAATAATATAGCCAGCGGTGGATCCCAGATTTGGTGAAAGATTACACAATGAGGGGGCAATTTTTTGGCTGAGGACTTCACGGTGTGCCTTCTCCCTAACTCTGCCACTGATTATACAATATAGTCAACCTTTTTTTTTTTTTTTTTGGTAACAGGCACAGTTAGCTAGTGTATGTCCCTCTCGTCTTTTTGGTATGAGTCAGACAGCTAGTACCCTGGTGTACCCAACATGTACAAACCTGTCCTGTCATGCAATGTCATCAGGGAGATCTAACAAGGCCAGGGCAGGGTAGCACAACAACCCATTTCCCATACTCAACATATTTTATATGGTGAAATGTTGTATGTGATCAAAGATATTAATTTTTTTTATATTTTAAAGTGTTAAACTGCGCCTAAATATAATACTAAAATGCTTGAAAAAATATAGAAAAGTTAAATTTCAAAAGGAGTATTGGTCAGGGTGATATGAGAGGAGTTTCCCCCCCATTGCTTTGAAGTTTGTTTACGAAAAGGAATGAGGCAAAACTGGAAATGATTTTCTACACTGTCCATTTTCTGAAGCAAATTGTCACTGGCTGATTGTGTCTCTTGCTTACTTCCAATAGATTTTGCATCACACCTCAAATTCTTAAAATAATTCCTTATTCAAAGAGTACCTTTCCAACAATGTCATGACATACTTTTTAAACTCATATTTTTGTAAGTGACAAATGTAGCCTACTGAGGCAGAGAAGCAATTCTGATTATGATGTCATTTCCAACAATGCAGAGTAGCCCCAGAGTGTTAAGGTTTAATTCAAAAGAAAAATTTGGACCTTGCACTGCATAATGCATGCAATCATGCGAACTTAACTCCATTCATTTATGACCCAACAGACGTCATTTCACCTTCCTTTCTTTCATTCTAAGGACAGCATACAATACAAGCACAGCATGCATTAATATCCCTCGTTTTAAAACTTAATTATAATTTGAACGTTGTAAAAAGATATATGGCAGTACCAGAAATGGCTGGGTATTTGTTTGAGCAGACAGTACTATAAAAAAAAAAGTTATAAGTTCATAGAGGAAATGTTGGTTTTCTATGATACAACTCTTCGGGAAATACATGTACTTTACATTTGTAAGGGAAAATACCAAAAACTTTTTGGCACATGCTCAGGAAATTTGAGGTGTTTGGAAGTAACTGTCATTCTCAAAATGAAGCACAATAACTGGATTTCCTGTATCATTTTTAGAACCACTGTGCTACCCTAGTAACATCGACGAGTCCAACACCAGACCGACACCAGACCGAACAAAAAAATCAAATTGCCCCGAAAGGCCAAGAAACGGTCGGTTTAGGTCGGTGTGGAGTTGGTTTGGTGTGACTAAAGTATAAATCGTTATGCAATATTAAATATATATCATATTTTATAAAACTCTAAAATCTAAACAATATACATGTACAATTATCTAAACAATTTAGAACACTTCCATTATTGCCTCATTCTAAAAATAGAATTTTAGAAAATAATTGCTGTCCTCTGAATAGGCTAATTTAGAAACTGCACACAAGCATTATTTGCCTGAGGAATTACACAACATTATCTGTTTCTGACAGAAGTTTTTAGGGCTACATGCTATTACATTGTTGGATATTTAGCCCACAATAAAAAACCTACTGAGACAGACTGACCACAATTATTTGATACCTTTTGAATGTGTCAACTTTTTCTTCACACTCCCTTCCCTCCTATTCTGTGCATACTCAATGTATTCACCACACAATGAGATCATTTTCCATGATCAGATCCTGTAGCAGATTCAAAGCATTGTAAAACTCCTCTCCCTCCTATTCTTTGCATACCCAACACATTTCACCACACAATGAGATCATTTTCCATGATCAAATCCTGTAGCAAATTCAAAGCATTGTAAAACTGGAAAGTCAAGTCCATTCATTCAACCCTTCCTCAACTCGGAAATGAACTTGAAAGTTGTTTTCAAAGACAGAGGTGGGACCGTATCAACTACAACCACATCCTGGGGGGTGTTTCATAAAGCTGTTCGTAAAGTTACACATGACTTTACGAATGACTTAAATAGGACAAGCCAAATGGGATGCTCAATCATTTTTAACTGCATCAACTAAAGTTGAACTGTGCAGATGTAGATTAACATTCTTATTATGACAAACATTTTTAATGCAAAGTATATTTTTAGCGATAATTTAATTGAGGTTATTGGAAATACAGTCATACTTTGTCAAAACATCAGGAAAAACTTTGGGCATCCTATCTGGCACGTCATATTCAAGTTGTTCGTAAAGTCATGCATAACTTTACGAACAGCTTTATGAAAGACCCCCTGAATGTATTGCCCAAAATGTGAAGGCAACTTTGAAAAGGTCCCTGACTTTAATTTCTAACATCATGATAAATATATCCACATTTCCTTAAAGCAAATACCATCCGAAATTCCCACTGTAATATAACTGCTTTAAAGAATTATTGAATTTACACAAAGTAAATTTTTTTCTTCATCAAAACCATCCCAAGTATAGAGGGTTGTTTGTATCAATACATGCAATGTGTACCGGGCCGAGTTTCATAAAACTTGGCATCAATAACAATTGCTACAATTCAAATTTCCTCAAAGCCAATCAAATGCAATGATTTCAGTAGCTTATATCAATCTCTGTAACTTGTTATTGCCATAAAGTGTTATGAAACAGAAGCCAGGCAGCTGCTGGTTTGGCTTCAAAGCAAATTTACAATTCTTATTTACAATTCTTATAGTGTCAGACATAACATACTCTTTTTAAAACAGAAGCAATTCTTGGAAGAGCAATATCTGGGGCCTGTTTCATAAAACTTGTTATCAGTGACAAGTTGCAATAACTGTTATAAGCTACTGAAATCCTTACATCTGATTGGCTGAGAGCAAATTTGTCAGTAAAAATCACCGACAAGACACTTGATGAAACACCCCGCTGGTCCTATCATCTACTGCTTGCCAGCCTATGATGACAGTAACAGGATAAACTACACACAACTACTAATGATGCTCATTTTTTGGCATCTGCTACTGTATAGGCCATAAATTTCGCGGCCATAAATTTTCGCGAAAAGGACTAGGACGATTTCGCGAGTAGATGAAATCGCAATTGGGAAATTCTCAGATCTACAAGCAGCAATGATGATGTACTTTCACATTAGCTAAGTGGTGAATGTCTGTAAAGGAGACAACAAATTTGACTGACTATTTTTATTGGCAACATTTTAGCGTGTTGTTAACAGAATACCCACTCGAGAAAATAAAAAAACCCGCAAAATATATGGAGTATAAAGCATTTGGACTATATACTTATCAAGCTGGGAAATGCTAGATAAGGATAGAAACGAAGAGTTAATTAAACACCTACTCTTCTTTCCTGTTGATAAACATGACTACTATATCAAGATACATTTCAACAGCAAGCTGTTTGGATATACAGGTATCATATTTCTTGGCTGTTCTGTGGTAGAGCAAAGTTTGACAAATCTATTCCTGTAAAACCAAAAATCCTTCATAAATATGTGCAGCAAGAAATCTCCATGAAATGCAACAAACTCAAAGTTGCAATTCAATCATTTTGTGGCATGGAAGTGTTGTCTATCTGGACCACTAGCGATATTCGCAGAGGTTCCATGTACACAAAAGTTCCTGGTTTTACAATGTTCTACACTGGTAAGTGATTGTGCGAAAGTGAAATGAAACCAAATTAACTTGCCAGAATATGAAAGCGGAAAAGAAACGCCTTTCCTATTTGGAAATTGTAGCATCTATTTGCCTTTCTAATAGCACAGTTTAGTTGCTTGATCTAGCTAGGGAAAGTGGGTTAGAATTTAGTAGTACTTTATAGGGTTATAATATTTACCTGTGCCAAGCATATTGGCACCAGGGGGCAAAAAATTTAGTAGTAAGTTGTAGGATCATATTATTTTCCTGTGTCGAGATTAGTTGCCCTGGGGCAAGTGGGTTAGTAGTATCCTATAGGGTCATAGTTATAAACCTGTGCTCAGTTTAGCTGCCTTATCTAAGGCAAGTGAGTTAGTAGTACCCTGTACAGTCATAGCATTTACCATACCCTGTAGAGTAATAGTATTTACCATACCACACAGCCACCCTATGGCAAGTGGGTTAATAGTACGTAGTCTGTACATATAGCTACATGGTACTTACCTGTGCCCAGCATACTGCTGCATGGATAGGTTGCCAGCCGTCATTGTCCCGTGCTGCATAATCTACGTTGTGACTTAGCAAGTACTGCACCACCTTCTCATAACCATTCGCTACTGCAATGTGGAGCTGGAAACAAAAAAGATAGACAAATATAAATGGATGTTATAACTAGTGTTGTATGTACTTGACATGCAAAATACTCTTTTTAAAATTCTTTTTTATTTTCTTAAATTTCATCTTTGGTATGGAGGTGGAGCATAGTTTTCATATTCCTCCCCAAGAGAAAAAGTGACTTCTGATCAAGCAAGAAGTTTGCTATGTGAATTTAATAAATAGTGATACAAGGGTAGGGGTGGGGGAGGGAGGAGAATTTCAATCACTTCCGTGTTCCTTACCAGGTTTCTACATAACTGCTTCATGGAGATACTCACAAGAGATCTAGAACAGCATGGGGATGTTGACTTTACCCTAACTTCGAACGGTGGCATTAGTAGTAATCCTTCATTTTATTTCTTGGTTTTCAACATGGGCTCACGGAAGTTGCTCATTGACTATCGCATTCTATGACTAATAATTTATAACTTTAAACGACCGTGAACTTACGTAACCTTTGTCTGAATGTGACTAGTCCCAAGCACAAATATAAAGCAAGCAGATATGATGGGCTGCCCACTGTAACTGCATATGAAAATTATTTAATGATAATGGTAGTGATTTACTTTGCGCCATTTCTATAATAAAGGACTTTGAGACGTCATCCCTGCAAGTGTCAGCAAGCCAATGGTGATACAATATATCGTCTGTTTGGAGCTAGAAGGGTGTTAACTCATATACTTTAACACAGAGTTAACGCCCTTCTGGCTCTCAAGAGATGATATACAATATACCAATATTGTGACAATATTTCAATGGGGTATTAAACTTGTTGGAACCATTCTACTCACAGGTGTAGCCCCTACATTATCTCTGCTCTCGAGGTCTCCTCCACTCTTATAGATCTCCTGCATACCGTGTAGCATCTCGTTCGGTACAATTTCTCTGAGTTCATCAATTTGTTCTTGTGTAATACCTGTAAGTAGAGAGATAGAGGCGTAGAAATGCTTTGAATTGGGTAACTCGCACAAGATATCACACAAGGAGATTCATCTGATTGACGTGGTTACATTCAGGAATTGTTAGATAATCAGTGGTATTACCTATTTTGCTGTGTTCTGGACACAAGCTCAGCAAAAACAGATGATTTTGTTGATTAATCATTAAAAAAAACCTAATTCTAGCACAACTTATGTCTTGAAAGTGAGTTGCAAATAATAACAATTAGCAGCATGCAGACGGAGTCACTATGTATAAAAGCACTTGGAAATGTGAGAGGTGATCTATTTTTGAAGGAGATGCATCACAACAAATTTAATGCATACTGGGCCACAATTCATATCTATTCAATAAAGGTTGCATGAAACTATGCTACATTTCTGGCAATCAAACAGGTGCACTATCCCAAATTAAACCACTTTCATATCAGACCGAGCTTACACCATACTGATCAATTATGGAATAAACTGGCCAGATATCAACAGTGTCGTGTTGCAGCCAATCAAAGCACATTACATACAGGCAATGACAGCGTTTCGTGGGTTCAACAAACCCCTATTCTCTAACTTTCCAACCTGTTCTTTTCTCTTCTCCGGTCCATCCAATATTCATCCTTGCATCTCATATAGTTGTCTATTTTTGTGGAGTGGCATATCATTTGGGGAGAATAGGAATCCTTCAACATTTTCAGCTTCACAGATTATGTGTGGTTAACCACGCAGATACCACTCTTACCATCGTCTTTATTTTTAAACATTGGTGGTCAGTTATTGCGAGCCTGTCTTGGCCACATCGCAGGGTTATGTCAGTTCATACAGAACATTAAAGTTGCTAAAATTTTGGAAGTACATGGTCCGGGGGGAAAATGAGGAAATATATTTTTGCGTCTTGAAATTAGGTGGTCCTTCAGCAAAACCCTTTCCTTCTTTTATTACACGCCTACTAAGCCTTGTGAAATAACTCAACTTATATTTTCATTTCCTTCCTTAATGACCTCTCTGGCAAAAACTGCAAGATATGCCTAATATTTTGTGACCATCTTCTTGTACCCATATGAATGAGACTAGTAGGTAAAGCAAAAGAACTACTTTTGAATATACGAGGTTGCCTATGGCAATTGCTTGACCTAATGCATGATCGTAAACTGGATCCATGCATTATGTTTCTGGATACGTTTAACCATTTGGATGCATTATCTCTCTGGATAACGTAAAAGGATTTTATGATAGAAAACAAATATATCCTTCGATAAATGGCTGTTATGGGTGGTTCCCCTGTAGCAATGGATCACTAATTTATTAGCCTACCTTGCGCTGCCATCTGTGACTCGATGTAATCTAACGTGGCTTCGTCTTCACATATGTCATAAGGCATGTTACCATCAGAGTTGATTGCTAAGAGATGTGCTCCCCTGTAGAAATTAAAAGAAATTTAAAAAAGACAGAGAAACGTTGGTGATAAGTCTGGTAGCTTCAAACATAATGATGATGTTGATGATGATAATGACTTATTTAACCTGACTGCTAAGGATTAAAGTAAGTAAATACTTGTAAGTAAGCAACATACATGTATGGCTTGCGGTTCTTTCCAGGGGACTTGGTATTGAGGATAATGTGCTTACCAAAGGGCACTAACGCATTGACTAGGCTTTGAACTAAGGACCTCCTGGTTACAGGACCACTGCCCTACCATTAAGGCACCTCCTCTAACACATTCCTGGGCCCTGTTTCATAAAACTTGTTATCAATAACAACGGCTGCAGATCTATGACAAACTTGTTCCTAGCCAATCAAATTCAATGATTTTAGTAGCTTGTAACAACTACATGTATCGTAACTTGTCATTGACTTGTCATTGTCTTGTTTTATGAAATGGGACCCTGCTATGAATTGAAAAGTAAACCAGAATGAGACACTAATACATGGAACCCAAAATTTTAACTATTAATCTCAAGAATTTTCAAAAGGAGCCTCTTACATACAGACCCTAAAAAGCCAATTCAGACCCCGGTAATTAGTGTAAAGCCCTAGTTAAACATAAAAATCATAATGCACAGAAATATTTTCATGGTGTCGAATACAGGAGTCTAGAAATCCACAAAGATATATGTGACATGGTGATTATATAAAACTTACTCTAGACTATTTCATAAATTCATTTCATTTTGATAATACAAAAAATTCCCATCATCTTTTCCAAGATGTATTCCCTTTACATACATCAAATCGTCTTCCCATTCCTCCAATCGCCTCTTTCTTGGCCATTCTCTGACTAGACGTTGGGCACGTGTCTTTAATTTACTACATCAATTGGGTCGCTCAATTAATTTGCCCCATTACACAATCAAGCGCACAGCGTTAAATGCCATCTCAAGGAAGAAAAAAAACACACCATCCCCATCTCGACCTAGTTATCATCAGTGGCAATTAATTAAATCAAGTGGAATCTAATTTGAGACTCTTAAGACCTCTTTTAGAAACGGGTGTTCAGCATCCCAAATTGCCTATGCTTTGGAGGTGCACTGAACTGTCAGAACAACTTTTTCTTACATTTTTACTCTCTGGATTAAACCATAGAAAACAAAATAATGGAGAATAGCAAATAAAAAAGAGAGTAAACATTTCATAGGTATAAACAAAACTGTTTTGCAAATGTGTTACTCATATTCTACAAAGAAAATTAGGGGTATGACATGTAGCTTCATGTAAATAATTAATTACATTCCTAGAATAATCCAAAGAATGATAGAGTGCTTTACGATGTTCAAGCTTACATTCTAACTACGTTTCGCCCATGCGAGGTTACCTTACATCTACTCGAATAAATTAGTTGGTGAGGAATTCATCAAACCGTAAACCTTGGTTGAATGATTTATGGTACATGCCATATGGTGCTTTGATTTTTTTGTTGTTTTGTTTACTGTCAAGTCTATTACATATCCAATATTGATACTTTACATATTACAGTATGTGTACCCATAAACGTGCAAACATTACATGAAAGTGAATACATGGTTCTAATGAAAAATTTTACTGCACGACTTTATCAGTTTACGATACAATTAAGACAGAATGGGTCACAAAAATGTGATTAACTGAGCTATAAACGCGGCAGAAATAAATGTCAAATTCATAAATTTATATTAATTAAGCACAATCATATTCTTATCTTAGGTGATAAAGCAAATTTTTACGTTTGGTTGATTTGCAAAACTTTCAAAAACCATTTCTATGTTTAACAACCTTGATGTAAGAAATGAAACTGCTATGCTTCAGGAGCTTCTGTGTAATTTTCCCCCCTAAATCAACAGCACTTATGTCAAAGTAAATGTAAAATATGGTCTGTGCATGTACATACGTTAGGAGGAAAATAATCCATGCATGCTATTTGTACAAGCCTTTATTTGCTTTTATCAACATAAGAGAACCAGACCAGTCCAGAACAGTGAGAATCAGTTAATAAATTACTGAAAGAAAATATTCTAGATTTTTTTTTTACAATATCATCAAGGAGACCGTTCATAAGGAAAAACAAACAATACATTATGATGAGAAGTGGAAATTATTATTATTATTATTATTATACCGGTATATGATTTATTTCTCTTGCGTACAATAGGTAAAATTGGCCCCGCAGGTACATGTATATACATATATCTTACCAAATGCCAGTACATTAACTACTGCTTTATATCTGGACTTCTGTAGCCTAATCCAGATAGTCTAAAATATCTGCTGATTATATGTATTATTTAACAGGATGCATAATGAAATCATCAAGGTTAAATATTTCTCAGCCTTCGCATGCCCATCCATCTGGAAAACAGTAAATCAAGACCAATAAAATGTATACTGGTATACCAAGAAAAGTTTTGAACATGTTCCATTCAGTTGTCATCACTGGGAAGGAACTGATCATCAAGGATTCCAATTTCCATTTTGTTTGCTTACACAAGTACCATGGACCAACGATAAAAACCCTGGATGACATCATAGGGATTCCCCTAAATCCGGATCTGTTATTACGGGAATCAACATATGAGTGGTGCAGATCAACTTTCATATCATGACATAAAGGGGTACATCGACCCCCGATGTGTATAATTGACAATTTTTTATCGAATTGTTTTGCGGATGTTGTCAGAAGGGAGTGATTCTAACCTTTGAACACAGTGTGAATGACCTTCTGACTCTAAACATACAATATTAATATCATGTATTCCTTGAAATTCCAGTATTGATGCTGACTTTTGGGGGCATTGAATTTTTAATACTGTTACTCTATAAGAATTCTCATTCCTAAATTTCTATTTGTTGAATCAAGATTTTTTTTTTTGGGGGGGGGGGGAAGGTTATCGAATTTCAAAGCAAACAACAAAAAAATAGCAAGTCATGATCAAGGTCATGGCATTGTTGAATATGCCACATAACAAAGAATAATGAATTAGGCTTTCCAAACTTTTCTGAGAACAATAAAAAAAAGTCCTAACATTTATGCATTATTCCACAGCCCACCTGGTTCTGAAATCATAATGAATTAAGAACTTATTTCGGGGGGGGGGGGGGATTCTTCCTGTTTGCAATATGAATACACCACTGACAATGAGAACAGTTGCTGAGGGTATGATGAATTCTAGACTTGACTTTGTTTCAGCTGAAAGACATGCAAAATGCAAAAGCCCGGGAAAGTTACACAGATATGATGGATGTGATTGCTTGTAGAGACTGCCGATGAATTAGAAACGTGCAAAAGGGTTCCCCAGACAATGGTAATTGGGAGTCACATTCTATGCTTTACATGGTGTTCACACTCGCAATATAATCCTAATTTTTATATCAAATATTTCAATTCATAGTATATTAATATTTAATATTTTAATTTTAATATTGATAAGTTCCAATTGGCACCGAAGTCATCAGTCATGTGTCCTTTCTCTATATTAAGAGCAACCTGTATATGATCGGTCTTCCACCTCACTGATATCAACTGACATATACAACATGTAACAACCCCATGGTCAGCAGATGCATTAAATACCATGACGATGACATCATATCAAGTTTATATGAAGTTTATATGAAGTGTATATAACTGATGAGACCTGGTGAGCGTTTCATCAAGTGTCTTGTCAGTGATTTTTACCGACTAATTTGCTCTCAGCCAATCAGATGCAAGGATTTCAGTAGCTTATAACAGTTGTCGGTGAAAATCACTGACAAAATGCTTGATGAAATGCTCCCCTGATGATTACAAAAGTAATGTACATTAAGAAATATAAAGGTCTGTTTATACTAGGTGTAAAAAAAAAATTGACACTTTTGATTGTTAATAACTCAAAAGTGTTAAATTGTATCGGACTGAGATTTTCCAAATGTAAAATTAAAGGATGACAAATTTATTTGGAATAAGTCTTGTGAAATTTCCTTTATTAATATTCTTAAAATAATGCTCTGAATATTTAATTAGATTTCACTTTTTGAAAAACTGAGACAAAAAAAATCTGTGTGTATCAGTAATTAATTCAGAACACAATGCCATTGTGCATCACACCTGTCATTTTCTGCCAACCTTTTGCTATCCAGTGTCACTAATGATTCATGACTCTGGGTTAAAAGAGGTGCTCTAGAATTTCAGCTACAGTGCACAATGGCCATTGTTGCACTGTGAATTAATTACTGATACACACAGTGACCTTGATTTTTCAAAAGTGAAAATCTAATCAAATATTCAGAGCATTATATTACATATATTAATGAAGGATGTTTCACAAAACTTATTCTAAATAAATTTGACATCCTTCAACTTTACAATGTGAAAACCTCAGTCCGATATGAAACAAAGTGTCAAATGTTCTATTCTTTTACACCTACAATGTACATGTAGTGGATGACCTTTGGGATGGTAGAGTATACCATGAGTATACTAATTTCTTAAATGATGCAGGATTTGGTACAATCCCTTTCGATCAGGGGAGCGTTTCATCAAGCGTTTGTCAGTGATTTTTTACCGACAAATTTTCTCTCAGCCAAATCAGATGCAAGGATTTCAGTAGCTTATAACAGTTGTCTGTAAAAATCACTGACAAAACGCTTAATGAAACGCTCCCCAGGTCACATATGGGAATGGCCAAACTGACAGCCTCTCTACACACAAAGCTACATGTAGGAATCAGGGAGGCGTTTCATCAAACGTTTTGTCAGTGATTTTTACTGACAAATTTGCTCTCAGCCAATCAGATGCAAGGATTTCAGTAGCTTATAACAGTTGTCGGTAAACATCACTGACAAAACACTTGATGAAACGCTCCCCAGGCATCAGTAAATGTCAGGATTTGAGGTTACTTTTTGTTGAAAGAGAGAACCTGCCAATACCCAGAAGACTGCGTGAGGATCTACATCTTGGAACAACCGCAAAGAAAGCAGCCATTATAAAATCAAATGAAACATAATGTTTAATGATGCAGGATAAAACTAAGAGTAATCAAATCACAATTGAAACAACATACAATTAATGAAATTTGTGAAAGTTTCTTGCTGCAAAATTGGCTGTCATTAACAATTCACAATAGTTTTAAGTTGCAAAAGTTTCTGATTTTCCAGTATGAAATTCATCATCACAGGCTGTAAACTTTTACTTCAAGTCATAATAATTTTAATCAAAATCTACAATGATATTTCATAATAACCATGTTTTTAAGTTTACTATTCATTTTGTTTATCTTTCCTACATGTATATTTCTACCATAGCATTCATGCATGGAACTAAAGTTACAAGTCCCTTCAATGAAAATCTTTTTTCTCCTCCTCATTACACACCAACCTAATTATAGCCTAGACTGACCTAAGTATAAAAGGCACGCCTGACAGACCTCGCAAATGAAAAGCGATAGCAAAATGAAATGCAGTTCAAAACCTATAAGATACAGACAAGAAGGATATAGTTTGAGAAACGTCATATCTTTAAGATCAAGTCCACTGAAGCATGCCCTGATCGCTATCCCATACCGAGGCAGCGCACCTGGCTTTTCATTCTAATCAGCCGTAACAGCCGACGACGTTAGACCGAAGAAAAAAGAATTGGGTTAGGAATAAAGGCGGAAAGAGAAAACAGGAGGAGATATGTCTTAAGTCAGTGAAGCATGATACAAGGATTTCCAGAGCTAACGTTTTCTACAAGCTAAACATTCAGAATGGCATGATATGAAATAGAAGGCTAAACAAACACACCATTCCTACAAATGTATATAATGAAAAAAGGACTTTTTACAGTAACAACATCATCTGTATATTGCAAAAGTATCATTTCCATGCTGCGAGAATGAGCTGCACCCTCAGATTTGCAGAGGTGGTTTCATGTTTTTGTGCAATTGAAAAACTTTCGTTCAAATCATTATAGACATTAAGATAACTGTTAACCTGTTGACTACTGAATTCTCTCACTCCCATAGGCTGAATACAGAGAGCGTGCACCCGCTTCCCGTTGGCAATGGGTCAAAGGTTACAGATTTCTCTAATACTACCGATAATCAATTTCTTTGGACTTACTAATATACAATAATCATTTGGTTTGAAAATGGCTAAAATTTTGTCCCACAATGATACAGAGACAATAATTCAAGAACTAGTCTGAAAATAACACCTGTTAAAACGCATGTCGCATACTACTATCACTTGCACTGAGCTTTAATTGTCTTACACGTAATCAGGTAGACAAGGGATGGATGATTCAACTCCAATAGCCCTCCTTCCACTTTGTAATATGTTCAGAAATCCCTGCCATTTGCTCCACAGAGTAGAATTTATCCCTTTTTCTTTCACTCAACCATGCTCAGCAGATTTCATGCTGCTTATCCTTTCCCTCAATTCTAATAACTTAGTATTCAGACCTATGCATTGATTAGGAATAAGTGAACTAAATCCGGGGCAGAAATCAATGCCAACATGCTAGCAAAGTCAGACCACGCTTGGGTGTGTTCGGACTTCTTGCCATCATGTACCATCATTATTTCACACATAAGCTTCATCAGTTACTCTGACCTCAGAAAGTCTATCCAATCAAATCCTGATCCAGAACAGAAAATATCTCAAACAAACTTCTCATTCATCTAAAATCCTACTGGTGCTATCCAACAGTAGCACTTGAAGAAGAGTTTCATGAGTGCCTGTGGCTGTGCACAAATTGGATGAGAGAATCTAAACTGCCCTTATACATGCTGGAACCTGAAACTTAACAAATTTCTTAACCTAACCATACATTTCTCACTGCAGAAAGTGACAGAAAGAATCTTCTATATGGTCATGCGCAATGATGTACAAGACAAGAACTTTATGAATTGCATCAACGTAACTGATTTTGTAGTACATTTTTTTTTACACTTATGGAAAAGTGAATGTACCAGATCGAGATGGGAATGAATAAATAAAGTAATCCACAGGGAAAAAGTGTGGGATTTACTATAATTACGTTATGAAATAAGCTGCATACAGGTATATATTGAACCGTATGTACTCTTAGTGGTAGAATAGTCAAACAGCCCGAACGGCTAGTCTTGTATAAAAAATTTATACAATGTTTATCTACTATAATTATATTCAAACTTATGTATAATAATTGTAAATATGTTTCTTTGTCTGTACTCTCATACCCGATAGGGGGTCGATAGAGTCAATAAATCTTACCTTATCTTATTTTATCTTATCTTATCCAGTCTATATGAAATATATTTTGTTCCATTTGTTTTTATTATTTCCTTCTTGTACTTATAGCTTTCTACATATTTCCTACAACAAGATTTCTAATCAAAGCACAATACAGACTCAAGTGATTTACCCTCACACACACACACACAAAAAAAAAAACACACTTTGCATCTGCTTCTGTACTTCTTGTAAATATTATGGTAGTCAATTATTAAAGACTCCATCAAACCAGGGATATAATAAGGCTATAATGGTCACAGAAGACTGTGTGGTTAATAAATGAAAAGCTAGTTTCTGATGGTAATCTCCATTTTTAATGGTTCTACACGACCTACAGGTATTCTCAGTCATTGAGGTAGCATGCAGCAGGCCCTTGAAAGGCTAGAATGGTCATTGCCCCTGTGTCGTTTGAGACAGAAATCCATTATGACCCAGCCTTTATAACGAGAAGCTGAATATCGAGTATCAGGAAAATTGGGGTAGCTGCTATACTAGCCCTCCGTGATCACCACTGAGGCTAGATATGTATGCATGCACTAACGATCATCAGTCATAGAGCATTAAGCCTGAATTCATTAAAAGTATCTAATAGTTTCAAGTCTGATTTGTTGGGGGAAAAACTTGGGGTCAGCTCGCTATTCATAAGGACCACTATTTATAGAAAACTGCTATTCATTTAACATGCGTTATGAATAGCGGTCCTTATGAAAAGTTATGAATAGCGGTCCTTATGAATGGAGGTCCTTATGAATAGCGAGGTAATTTGTCTATGGTTTGCTCGCTATTCATAAGGACTGCTATTCATATTTAGTCACGCGTTATGGATAGCGTTCCTTATGACTAGCGAGGTTACCCCCAAAACTTAGATGCTGGCACTTTTCCCCCCTTTTCTCAAAATGGGATTGTAGGCGGAAGTTGCTATGCTATTCCTTCATGAACATGATTGAGGCTAGTATATGTATGCATGCACTGACGATCATCAGTCATAGAGCATTAAAGGAGAATGAAACCCCGGGGAAAAATCAATTTTAATGAAAAGAGAGGATAGAGAGAAGCAATTTATAAAACAGTTCCATCAAAATCGGTTACGAAATGAAAAAGTTATGAAATTTTGAAAAGTCTCAATCTACTTTCTATGGTGATCCTCAAATTGGCAATGTAGCTTCAAATTGGCAGATTTAGTAGTACAACTCTCAATATGTTATAGACTTGACTCAAAACATGATGTATTCTGTTTAAGTGCCAAATTAGAGTCTGCGCCCACAGACTAGAGACTAATGTAAGGGCACCAGACTGATGTGACTCATGCTCTTAAATTGGATTAAAAATTAAATGCTCTTAAAATGTGCCCCTAACAAGCACTATGTCAATGGATAAAGGTGTTGCTATACTTATCGTGCTAAGTAGGCAAAGTACACATATATAACTTGCTCATTATACTGTAGATTTCTGTTTGCTAAAGCCTGTATGATTGTGAGCAATTCTACGGTCTTCTTGCCCCATAATTTACCAATTCCATCAAAGTCTTGAATATATCTGATGACTGCATAAAGATGATGACCTCATTTGAGCTCAGACCATATAACATATCAGAGAAAATGATATTTTGATGTAAATTTATGTTTATCAGCCCTTATACAAGTACCAGGTATTTGATACATGTTAAAACTTAAACGAACGTTAAATATGATCATTGTTGTATCACACCAACTTCACAATTAAATACTGAACAAATTTCTAAATATTTAGAAATAGGTGTATGTAAGGAGCTTTGCTGGAATTTCTGAAAACTTCAGCCCCTTCAATTCCATGTCTGGGAAGAATACATTTGAAACCAAATTTCAAAACAAAGAATGAAAATTCAAAATGTGATGATTGAAAATCAATTTATAATAATTGTTTATAAACCTAGTTGCACAAACGGGGTTAAGAAATGACTGAAAGAGACCTACTTTTGGATGAGGAATTGTGCGAGATGTCTATGTCCACATGTTGAGGCTGCATGGAGTGGTGTCCATAACTCCCTGTCCGTAACGTTGGCATCTGCTCCTTTTTCAACTAGTAACCTCATCATGGCTTCATTGTTATCTATACATGACTGAAAAGACAGGAAAGAAAACACAATTTCTTATTCTTATTCTCATTTTTATCCTTATTCTTATTCTTATTTTTATCCTTATTCTCATTCTTATTCTTATTTTGTCATAATAAAACTGGATATCTTCATCAATTACTTTCTCCGTGATGAACCTCATCGTGGCATCATTGTTATCTAAACATGATTGAAAAGACAGGAAAGAAAACACAATTGCTTATCGGTATTCTTATTCTTATTCTTATATTTATCCTTATTCTTATTCTTATTTTGTCATAATTAAACGGGATATCTTCATGAATTGCTTTCTCCATGATGAACCTCATCATGGCCTCAATGTCATCTACATGTATACATGATTACAGGAAGAAAACACACTTCATTATCCTTATTCATTATTCTTATCCTTATCCTTATCCTTATTATTCTCCTTCTGATCCTTATCCTTATTCTTCTTCTTATCCTTAGCCTTATCGGTATACTTATTTTTATTCTTATTCTTATTTTTCTTATCCTTAGGCGAGAGAGCAAAACTATCACAGCGTGTTGCCTGCAGGTGGCATGGGGGGAACGCCAGAGGCCGCAGAAAGGCCAAATTAATCCCCCGTGCCGGACGAGGCCAGCATGAACAGTCGTTACTGAGTATTGACCCCGTTCAGCCTGCAGCCGGCATGGGGTCATAGCCGGGCGCATCTCAAGTTATTCCCTCATGTCGCCCGCGGTCTCCCGCCGTATTTATTTGCAGTGGGTTTATATCATGCCCGCCGCGTTCTCGCGCTGTATGGATTAAACCATGCCTCCCGCGGGCTAGCTTTCGCCGCTTGAATATGCCACGTAACATCCCTGCCATGTGGCCTCCCGTCGGGACCAATAGGTTTTCGGGATCGCGCCATCACTCGGCTTATCGCGTATAGTCGGCGAATAAAAAAATCAATAAAAAAAAAAAGAGTCCAGAACTAGACTATGTGGGACACTATTCACGCACTTTGAGAACGCAATTATTTTTTTTAAAAATCATTATGATATTGTTTGCTCCTCCCTACTCTTCAAAATGAAATATTACGATGCTGTCATTTTCATCATTAATATAAGAACATAATTATTTAAATCACCGTGTATCATACTTTCATTGTGTCGTAACATTTGTGAACTCAGATGCTGCAAAATCAAGTTCCCTCGCTGAATTAATTTGTGAAATTCGTCTCACTGACGTTTCCTTTCCTTTTTGAAAATTCATAAATGCGTCTTCATTTTGTTTGCCTCCGTAACTCTTAAAGATGACATACACGCCGTTTTTTGTTTTTTGTTTTGTTTAGTCATCAATGCTAAAGATATATTTGTTATTTAGATCTATCTTTTCTATTTTTATTGCGTCACTCTTTGGACTTTTGATGCTCCGATGGATTTTTTTTAAAGATAAAAAAATAATTCTTGTATTGAAGACGGCCCGACGAAATTATTTTAATTCGTCAAGTAAATCTTCTCGTTTTTCTTCGGACCTTGCTATCAATGCCATTACCAGACTGCACAACCCACTTTTAATACTCTATTTTACTGTTTTACTGTCTTGTTCTGAATATGATCCGACGAAATTATTATCGTTAGGTACTAGAAAATTAATTTGTCAAGTAGATCTAAAATAGTCTCACCTTTTTTCGTATACGTTTCATAATTCTTGTATTGAAGATGGTCCGATGAAATTATTTTGATCGTTAGGAAAATTAATTCGTCAAATAAATCGTCTCGTTTTTCTTCGGACCTTGCTATCAATGCCATTACCAGACTGCACAACCCACTTTTAATACTCTATTTTACCCGTTTTACTGTCTTGTTCTGAATATGATCCGACGAAATTATTATCGTTAGGTACTAGAAACTTAATTGTCAAGTAGATCTAAAATAGTCTCACCTCTTTTTCGTATACGTTTCATAATTCTTGTATTGAAGACGGCCCGATGAAATTATTTTGATCGTTAGGACAATTAATTCGTCAAATAAATCGTCTCGTTTTTCTTCGGACCTTGCTATCAATGCCATTACTAGACTGCACAACCAACTTTTAATACTCTATTTTACCGTTTCTTACAGGCTCATTACTGTCTCTCAACAATTTTCAACGATTATTTCATAAATCCTTTTTTTATATTTGTCGCATATATATAAGCGACTTCCCATTCCATTTGCGTTTCACAATTCTTTCCTTGAAGGCGCCCGACGAAATTATTTTGAATTTTATCAATATTAATTCGTCCAGCAAACTGCCTCTTTATCGTTTGCATTTCATTAGCTCGGAACGCAAAACTCGGATCGTTTTGGTCCAGCGAAGTATTTCTTAGTGTTAGTGACCTTGGCCTTATAGTAAGAACAGTGGTGGACTGTTACATTCTTATCTCACGGTCTGCGGTCCAGACATGCCACGTGCCACAACTTTAGGATCAGTTATGAAAGTTATTGTCTCTAACCGACTGCCCACATGTCAGTCACCCGATCATATTCACGCCACTCTTGTAATGAGCTATATATAGAGCATACATTTAAGTTCATACACATGAGTGGGCGTGTCTCAATTTACCAAAGCTGAGTCCTAGCTCCGCCTTGCAAGCTAATGGCAAACGGGATTTTGCTGTTTAACAAGGCTGGTGCCCAGTTGCAATAAGATTGGTCCATTTGCCTGGCTAAAAAAAGTGTGGCACGTGACTCCATGGAGGTGGGATCAGTAATGCAGCCAACCGGCATGAATCTATTTGCATAACATCGTATTTATAGTATGCGCGCGCGGTAGATCAAACAATCCTATATGCAATTTGTAAAAAGTACAAAGAAAGAGAAAGAGAGGGGGGCAGTTACATGAAGTCCGTGTTGTATCGACGAATTGATGGTTCAAGAAAACGGGTAACCATGAGCTAGGAAAGAGGGGATCATGAAAAAGCAACGAGAGAAATATCGTTAAAATGAGTTGAGTTAATTCATTTACTTTTTAGGAATTTGTCGATGGCCGGTGCCTCATTTTATTCTGTCAGCTTTTCATTCACCTTCTCCGATGTTTCTCTTTAATTTGTCATTTTCTTCTATCTATCACATTGACACCATTCCATTCCATGTATTGATCATTCTCATCGGTGAATTTATTTAAAGGCAACAAAAATATACATCGGCCGTCATTTATTCATCTGTCTAATACTCTAGTAATATAAATATTATTTCTTTGGGCGATCGTAAATCTCTATCATTTAGCGAGTGCAATTTAATTTCATCTGACGATTATTACTTTATTTCATATGATGAGCTTCAATTTCCTTCAACGTTAAACCTCCGCATAATTATTGCGATCCATACATTTCATTAAAAAAAAAATCAGTTATATTTTGCATCTTAATACCGGAAGAAATAATGCGCATTTGGGGCTCAAAACTCAATAATCGTTGACAGTCCTTCGTTCAATCTGGCAATCGTATTCTTTCTTTTTTTTCATCGAACGGTTAATTCTTTCGATCCTTACAGTCAAAGAAAGGGAAATACTTAACGAGATTATATATTTATCATGCCGGCATGATCGATATCGCAATAAATGAAGCACCTTCGATTGCGCTGCGAGTTTCTGACAAAACATCAACATAATACAAACACGTTGCCTTACTCTCTGGGAATTGTTGACAGTTTTTACAGGTCAACAAACTTTATCAACTGAACGCCCTTTTCACCCTTTCCCAATATTGCAATATATCCCCCAGCCCTGCTCCGATCACATCCCCCATCTCGACTGGGTGCGTGCGCGCGCACGCAAAATCATCGGCAATGCAAGTGGACCAAGGTAGCTACTAGGCACTTGGGTCACGGGTCACCGGTCACCAAAGTTTGCCGAACTTTCATTCATGTTAATTTCAACATCTCACTCCCGATTGGTCACAAGGTTTCACAACTTGAGCTTGTATACGGTGAGCTGTGTTGCGCAACGCAGAACAGCGATCTTGCATACATACGTTTGTGTATGCAGTGTGTGGATAATGCAAGCATGGACCCTACCACATGCCATGCATAATGCAACGGTACGACAAATCAAAACAAGAAGTCCGATCCTTGCTTGGTCAAAATAGCTGTGGATTTAAGCAGCACTTCCCTGATTTAAGCATGACACGTATGCGTATGTGCTCGTGGCATGATGATAAACGGCGACGATTAATGACCTTTTTACAACCGAGCTAAACCAACTCTTGCCTCAGCACGGATCGGAAGCAGTCCGGCTCGGAATGCTTTGTCCGCCGGACAGCACTACCCTGAAGACAGACGCTCCATTGGATTTTTTTAAAAGATTAAAAAGTAATTCTTGTATTACTTGTAGACGGCCCGACGAAATTATTTTAATTCGTCAAGTAAATCGTCTCGTTTTTTCGGACCTTGCTATCAATGCCATTACTGCGCAACCCACTTTTAATACACCATTTTACTGTTTCTTACAGGCTCATTATTGTCTCTCAACAATTCCCAACGATTAATTCATAAATCCTTTGCTATTTTATATTTGTCGCATATATAGACGACTTCCCATTCCCATTAAAGGGGTACTCCGGCCTAAAAATAATATTAATTGAATGAATAGAGTAAAATTAAACAAGCAAAACACTAAAAAATTAAGTTTAATTTTACTCTCTAATATTCAATTCATATAATTGCAGGCCGGAGTACCCCTTTAATTCGTCCAGCAAATTTGCTTCTTTATTTGCGTTTCATAATTCCTGAAGACATGCTCCATTGGATTTTGTTTTAAAGATAAAAAAGTAATTCTTGTATTGAAGACGGCCCGATGAAATTATTTTAATTCGTCAGGTAAATCGTCTCGCCTGTTTAGTTTGCGTTTCATAAGTCTTGTTCTGAATACGATCCGATGAAACCATTTCGATCGATAGCTAGAGAAGTAATTCATCAAGTAGATCTAAAATCGTCTCACCTTCTTTTCGTTTGCGTTTCATAATTGTTGTATTGAAGACGGCCCAAGGAAATTATTTTGATCGTGTGGAGAAAAATTAATTCGTCAAATAAATCGTCTCGTTTTTCTCCGGACCTTGCTATCAATGCCATTACTAGACTGCACAACGTTCTATACTGTTTCTTACAGGCTCCTTACTGTCTCTGAACAATTCTCAACGATTTATATTTGTCGCATATATCAGTGGCGTATCCAGGGGGCGCAACAGTCGCCCCCTCCCCTATTGGCTTCATAAAAGAATATAGTCACTATATAGCACTATTTTGCATTTCTCCCCCATGACGGCTATGAATAATTCCTGGCGGCGCGCCCCACCCCCCCACTATTGGGAAATCCTGGATATGCCCCTGCATATATAGGCGCCCGACGAAATTTTTTTGAATTTTATCAATATTAATTCATTTCAATTCAATTCAGTATTTATTTCCAATTCATAAAAATGATACATATACAGACAAATAACGTGCCCAACGTGGATTGATGATTAAAATAATATTGCTACCATGGATGCGGTAATTAAGTACAGTACCAAGTGATAATAATTAAAACATCCTAACATAAATTAATAATTGCTAAGTAATTTCTTTTTGTATTGTCTTTAAAAAGTATTATTAAACTGCATGTGTATTAATTCTGCTAAATTCCAAACTATTCCATAAAATTCGTCCAGCAAATTGCCTCTTTATCGTTTGCGTTTCATAATTCCTGAAGACGCCCCGACGAAATTATTTTGATCCTTTGGAGGAAAATTAATTCGTCAAGTAAATGGCTATCAATGCCATTACCAGACGTGCACAACCCACTTAACACTCTATTTTACTATTTCTTACATTCCTTCTTATACTCTCTCAACAACTATTAATTCATAAAAACTTCGCTATTCATAATTATGTCATATCTCGGCTGCCCCCCCCCCCCCTCTCTCTCTCCCTTTGCTTACCCTAATAAGAAGAATATAGTAAATGACGAAACAAAGGGAAACGATCCATGGGAAAATCCCCACGGTAAAATCCCCACATAGCCCCTTCAGATAAAAAAGGCACTATTGAAATGGTCACGAAAAGAAGTATTTGTGTTAAACATAATTATCGACAAACACACAGAGAGTATAATTCATTGTCTCAATAAACATGAGATGCAATCTGAACATGAGCATGAGCAGATATAGGTCATCTATACCAAATTCTAAAACCCACTGACACTAATATTCGATATGTGCTCATGAATGCCATGTAATCATTATTCAATTATGCACTAATGGTGCATTCCATGATATCCAGGTGGAAGTATTGTTTTTAAATGGGGAAACAAAAGCTACTTATGAGGCACCTCTATCACACCCAGAGTTATTTCTCTGAAGTGCACATAAAGGGACCCTCCATTATCTAAAATATCTGTGGATATTTGGGGTCATTTGTACCATGCGCTATCCCCGAACTGGCTTATTTTGATTCACAATCCATCCCGCTACTGTGTCTCGTATTTACACATACCTCATGTCCAAATCGCGGTTACAACGTACAATATCAACGTTGACAGAGAATTAACCCTGTACATGTACTTGGTTACGTAATCAGTTGGCCATTGACACCAGTTGTATACAGAGTCAACAGGAATTCTGTAACAGAGTCGCTATGAACATGACGGACAAAGAGAGTGGACAAAGCAAACCCTCATTGTACCCTTCACAATGGTTCCGGTAGTCAAAAGAACAATACCTTTACTGCTGTATATGTATAACTGGTGACACATGCATATTCAGCTGTTCTACTTATTTTAATAGTAGTATGTTCTTTTGTCTACACGATCCATTGTAAAATATAGAAAGACGAGTTGTTATCCGTCACGAACATTGACACGAACTTCGATGAGGCACACACTGGACATAGCTTTTTTTCTCAACCACATAATATTCTTTTCACTAACATTGTTTATAGGTCTATTTGGATATTGATAGAGGGTGGGGGAGGGGGTGTATAACGTTGACTTTAATTATGATGGACCATCATAAGGAAAGTCAAATTTGACAAGTAAAAGCCAATAATTTGTACGTTTAGTATTAAAACAGAAATCAAGGAATCTGGCCAATGTAAGTGTAATTACATGAATTATAGAATTAACAAGTAGAAAATCCGAATAAGTTCGAAAATCAATAAACCAGTAACTCCGTTATTTCTTTTGCAAATGTATATTAGTTGTTCCGATGTTAAAAATGGGGCAAGCAAGTACATATTTAGGGAGAACATGTTTCCAATTAATATTTTCGGACACATTGGTTTGATAGAGGGAAACACAAATTTCTTGGAGGAAATGGTAATTCATGAGAAAAAAATGAAACAATTCATTCAATTCTACAAATTCCTTGAAAACATTGTTATTTCCTTTTCTCACTACAAGAATTTTAATTCAATTATTCAAAAGAGTTACAAGATTGGCGGAACTTGACAGAAAGGTGAAACTGGAAGACCAAAAATGTAAACAAATTAATTAAACAGGAAAATAAAACAAACGGAAGTGTATCATGCAAAAAAGCAAGTAGCATAGAATATTAAAGAGATTCAGGGGTGGTATAAAGGATTAAATAATATGAATTAGTCATAAATGAAAGGAAAATAACTTTAAGTACTAAAATGAAGAAAATTCCACCTTTGTCAGGCTCTTGTAGTCGATACGCAGTATAATTGTTTGGAAACAACGTCCAAAATAAGGAAAGGAATGCGCGCTTGCATCATGTCCATTGTGTGCCAATTGAAGGAGATGAAAAGGTATTGTGCGTGTGGCTAGTGAACGATGGTAGTCAAGATGCACGTTACATGTATACTAGTTGTAATTTTCAGACCCTGCAATTTCTTTACTAGCATGAACCACTGAACTGAAATTTTCGAAAATACAAGCTCATTAAAACCATGAAGCTACACCTTCAACACACGCTCAAAGTTGCACAATGTTAATTGTTTTGAAATCATGAATAACGAATATGAATATGAAGTTTAATTATATATCTGGGTGTTTATACAAGTGTTTGCTCAATGGATACATCAAATTCGTATTTTCTTCATCGAAGTACATTTTTTCCCCGACCAAATAGGTAGGGACTTGAATATATATGACAACCCATTCATTTGATTTTTTTTGTATCTCCAAAATAGTTAACAGTGCTTATCTGAACATTTTCAGACTTGTGCTACTCTCTGTGTACGAAACCCTGGGTCATGCCCATGCCCCTGTGAGGCCAAGTAAAACGGATTCCTAGTTTCTCGTCTGGATTTTTCGAAAATGAGGGGGTATTTGACGTTTGATATTTTTCCATGGCCGCCGCACATACATGCTACTGGACTCGTCTTCTCTTTATACAGCTGTATTTTTATTCTTCTTGGGTCCCTGACCCCCAAAAGGCATCAGAAGGCGAAAAGGATGCTTCCACAATAGCTCTAGTAGACAAAAGGACATCCCTTCACTGCTATTATGTGACACCTGTTCTACATATTTTTACAGGATAGCAATGAATGAATGTTCTTTTGTTAACCAGTCCAATTGTGAAGGGTACAATGAGGAGCTGCATAGATTGTCCACTTCTTTGTTCGTCATGTTCATAGTGAATGCAGTACTGCATCCAAATAATTAAAAAGCAGTCCGGGCGTCACTCACCCCTTTAACATACAGTGCAGTCTTGCCCCGGAGAATTGCGTCCAAATAATTGAAAAAAGTCAGGGCGTTGAACTATAACTTTCCGCCTAAAAAAATGTTTGCTACGAGTCATTATTATCTTTCTCTGAAATTTGGTAAAACGTCAGAGCTTTCCCCGCTCCCATCCCAGTTAAATAAATGTACAGTGCAGTCTTGCGTCCAAGCTTGCCATATAAACATTTCCAAATCAACCCCCCCCCCCCCCTCCCTCTCGACAGTGGTTTTGAAAATCAAGATTTAGTATGCATGTTCATCCGTCTAGTAATGATCACATTCAGAGGTGATGAGAAACAAAATGCATAAATTACTTGAACTTCTTTTCGCTTCGAAAAGCCACCGCCCTTTGATGGTGAAACCGACATTTTGCGCGCTATTGTAAACATGTCAATCATTCTAGTCCTGCGAATGGTATGTGACCTCTTTTCGTCAACATGCGTTTTTCCTTCCACATCTACCGCGCACGAATAAAAATGTAATGTCTTATTACTCCTAACACACGATTATAGATTTTCTCTCGCTCCTAAATCACGCACTTGTATGATAATCTCGGCTGAGTTCACTTTCTCTCTGCTAAAGAAACAAGTCGGTTGTGTTTCCGCTCTATTTACTGCAGTTTTTTTTTAAATCATAACTGCCTCTTGTAAAATTAACGCCCTGACAATTATTTCTCTCTTAAGTTACGTACATGTATCATAATGTCGAAAGTTCTTCTTAATTCTGTTTTGAAAGCTGAATTTAATTTCTGTATATTCTTTCCTATTTACTGGGTTAAAAGCGATGGGAACAAAAAAATAGGCGGATTCAGCATCCCCGAGGACAAAAGAATCTAAGGGCCGGTCCTTTTCCTCGCACAATGCCGGCCCGTCGATTCTTTTGTATGGGAAATGGCTGAATCCGTGCATGGGGATATTATTTTACCCCGCTCTAATTATTTTTAAAATGTGTATCTACGGGTTTCTAAAAGCTAAATTTCTTTTCTTTTCCCCAGGTCTGCATGTTACAGAGGTATAGAATCCGCCCCTTTCAATGAACAAGAATTAATGAAGCACCTCCTCAAGCCTTTGCACGGGACGATTGTTGATTTTTTTTCTCTCTCCCTCCCTATGTCCTTCTAAATGACGCGTTTGTTTTATAATCTCGACACATACATGCCAATTTGTTTCTGGTTATAAAGCTAACTTTCTTTTCTTTTCGGCTGTAATAAGAGTTACATAATTGAAACGTATCATCCTGATGTACAGCGGGACGAAGATAAACTGTGTTTATATATAGCTCGAATGTCAACGCTTCTCTCCGCTCTAGTTTACTCGAGGGTAGAAAAAATATCATGCACTTGTTTCATAATCTCGAAAAAGATCCTTTTTTCTGGTCACAATGCTGACCTCCTTTTCTTTTCGGTTGTTAAAAGAGTTACAGAATTGAACTCTTATCTCTCCGATTTATTACTCTGTATGGAGCTTTAAAAAACAATTCTCTCTCCCCAAAATCACACACCAATCGAACGCTCTTCATAATTCTGTTTTGAAAGCTTACATTTACTTTCTGTGAGGGCATTTGAAGAGCAATCCTTTTCAGGGGACATATCTAATCAGACGAACGTAGTAAGTAAATTATTTTTGTTTCACCCTTTCCCAGAAACTCCAGTTTCTCTTTACACAATAGACGTGTGTCACCTTTTCATGGCATGGTCATTAATCTTTCAATGGGTTCCGATTTCTAAGAACTTCTTGTCATAAATTGGAAGGCAGGGGTTGACACAAAGAGGGGAGTGTCGATACTGATTGTTGTAAATAAGGATCAATAATCCATCAATGGACCTCCCGCTTTTTAAGAACCTCCTGTGTTTTTGAGGTGCGGGGGAGTTCGTATATAGTAATAATTTGTACTTTTTAGCACCCTTCACTAAAATGCATTCCATATATATATGAAGGTTTGTTTTTTTCTTTATTTTTTTGTGAGGGTGGGGGGACTTTGACAATGCTTTATACGGGGTGCAATACTGCACTGTATACATGTATGAAAGGGGTGGTGCAGGGAGGGGAAAGTCCCCCCCCCCTTCCCGCGCTAAGCGTGAAATCTGTGACGACTTAGCAAATTTGAGAGAAAAACGGGGGGGGGGGGTTTAGGGACACAAAAAAAATTCTCCAAACCTTAACAAAATTTTCAACAAAAAAAGGGGGGCACAATCGAGAAAATGGCGGATCGTCTATGGTAAAAATTCATACTTCTCTTCCAAAAGGGGGGGGGGGGCACGGGCCGGCTGTGCCCCCCCCCCCCCTGGATCCGCCACTGCCCGGACTGACTTGTGTTTAGACGCAATGCTGCACTGCATATAACATGCAGTGGTGGGTGCAGGGAGGGGAGATTCTCCCCCATCCCCACCCAGCCCCCTCCCGCGCAAAAACTTCGACGTTTTAGCAGAAGTACTCCGGGGCAATACTGTACTGTGTGTAACAAGGGTGGTTGCATGGTGGGGGTGGTTTCTTTCCTCCAACCCCCCCCCCCCCCCCCCCACCCCCGCAAAATTTTTGATGTTTTAGCAATTTTTGAGAAAGATATCGGCTTAATTAGGCTTTTCTCTCACTTCCCCCGCTTTTTCGCGCTCTCTTTTTTTTTTGTTGGCGTTGGCGACCACCCCCACCGCAACCACTGCATGGCTGTGCCCCTGGTGATGATCTAAAACTACCGAGATGTCGCTCGTTTTATCATAGTATTAGTTAGTTACATAGTAAAATTGAAATGATAAGAAGTTTTCTCTTACTTTTATCTCCAATGTTTCTTAAGTAACATAATGCATGGTCGCGGCTTGAAAATGACGGCATGAATTTTACAGTAGGTGTAATAGTATTTCAGAAAATTCGTTTTATAACTCACCAGGTTTGTAATTCCGAAATACAAATTTTCCATAGCGAGGGGGTTCACAATTCCAAGTATGTGACGTATTTTTGTGAAGATTCGTTATTCAGAAGGTCGTTTACGTATATTTCGAAAACGATGTAGGCTACATAATTCGTAATTACGAAAATATAATATGACTCTGTGACTTTTAGGAATAATTTAAGAACCTTCAGAAATATAAAAACAAATTTTCAATCCCGGAATTATGAACCCAGATCTAGAAAATTGGTTCGGCGCATAAATTACAAAGAATCTACTGACCAAATGAAACAACAAATAAATTAGAACTATAAGACGCAAAGTACATTTATCGGCTTGAAAATTGATTCGGCGCATAAATCACAAAGAATCTACTGACCAAATGAAACAACAAATAAATTAGAACTAAGACGCAAAAAACATTTATCGAATCGAAAAATGATTTGGCGCTTAGCTAAAACATTAAATCATAAGGATGTCTTGGTAACATCGGCAACATGCACCTGTCCTTGTCTGTAACGTCTTGAAAGAGAAGGGACATAAAATGGAATATAAACAAGAGAAAACAAAGATGAAATATAAATCAAAAAGATGTGGACCGGGCCGTTCTCGCGGCTCATCTCAAACATCACGCTTGCACACAAACCCTCGTCCGGTGTAGCGGTAGATACGGGGATCGGCAGATACCGTTCTAAAAACGACCAAGAACACTATCTGCCGGCGGATCATGTTCCAACCCCGGCATATACCGTACCTAGACATAGCAACAAATAATGTATGCAAACTGGATTCCAAGTATTGTAGTTCATTCAGTCATTTAGACTAACTAGTCCGTTTCCCCTAGTATGCATGTCCGAACGCGTTTAGACATAGTGCTATGAAGACGCGTATATTTAGACGGACGCATGACGTTTCCCGAGGGCGGGACTGTGTGTTTCAATTATGTAATTTTTATTACAGCCGAAAAGAAAAGAATCAGGGCAAAATAATATCCTCAATAGCTTTTTTTGTTCCTTTCACTTTTAATCCAGTAAAAAAGGAAAGTGTATACAGAAATTTAGCTTTAAAAACAGAATTAAGAAGAACTTTCGACATGATACAGGTACGTGATTTAGAAGGAGAGAAAATAATTGTCAGGGCGTTAATTTTACAAGAGGCACTTATGATTGATTCTTTTGCAGTAAACTGCAGTAAATACAGCGGAAACACAGACTTTTTTTTCTTTAGCAGAGAGAAAGTGAAGTGAACTCAGCCGAGATTATCACAAGTTCTTTTTCCTATGCAGCTTCATTTCTTTGGAACAATCTCCCCTTTCAAATTCGCAACGCTAGTTCTGTTAATACTTTTAAAACTTATGCTTAAAACCCATCTTTTTAAATCATATATCTTAAATCTGATATCCCTATATGGCATTTGCCATCCTTTATGTTTGTGTAGTTATGCAAGGCCTACTACTACTACTATTAATTTGTGATAAGTTTCATATTTTGGTTGTGCTTTGAATTTTTACTATTATTGTGTACTGGAGGGTATTTGATTGATGTAATTTGTTGTGCGAAGTATTTGGTTTCTTTCTCGTCAACTTTCATCATTCCTTTGTCTTTTCGACCGCTTAGAGGCAATTTTGCAATTTGTGGTATATAAATTGATTATTATTATAAGACAGTGCGTGATTTAGGAAAGAAAAATCGATAATTGTGTGTTAGGAGTAGATAAGACATTACATTTTTATTTTTATTCGTGCGCGGTAGATGTGGAAGGAAAAAAAGCACGCTGACGAAAAGAGGTCACGTACCATTCACGCGACCAGAATGATTGACATGTTTACAATAGCGCGCAAAATATCGGTTTCACCATCAAAGGGCGGTGGTTTTGCCGAGCGAAAAGATCATGGACAAGTACAAGTAATTTATGCATTTTGTTTCTCGTCACCTATAGGCTGAATGTCATACTGTACATTACGAGACGGATGAACATGCATACAAAATCTTGATTTTCAAAACCACTGTCGAAAGAGTTTGATTTGTTCAAGCACGAAACAAAACAAAAATACAAATAAGTCTATCAGATACAAAGTCATTGCGGCTCTTTGTTTCTTTGGTTACTCCAAAATGCCGCTTAGCCAGGATTTAATTTCATGGCGGGTGTTGAGTGCACGAATCGTGCTCCTCAAGGGGGGGGGGGGGGGGGGGGGGGGGGTTGGTATCCGCAAAAGAAACCTATCCGCATATGTTCTTGAAAGATTCCGTTCACTCTCTTTATAATTATAACACTTTTTGGCGTTTCCTCACTTTCGGGAGAGGGCAAAATTGCCACGTCCATATTTTGGTCGAGACCAAAATTTGGACGCGGAAACGAGCTTCTTTCGACAACTTACATTATTTCCTAATATTCTCTGCATATATAATCTAAATGGTTGTCTGGAAAATCATTATTTCCCTTTTTCTTCCTGAGGTAGCGTTATTTTCTAGTCCAAGTACCCTATCATCAAACAAGGTCATGTTAAATATCCTTTAACATTTATTCCTGATAATAATTATATATTTTTTGGAGTTGCTGAATATAGTGATATGATCATTAATCTTCATTTTTATTCGTTAATATATCTTAGTGGAGGTATGAATATGTTAGATATTAGTAAACTGGGAAATAATTGAACGCACGCATAACGGTAAGATTCGGGACACCATATTCTCTATGGCCGCGCACAGCTTTTTTCAGCGGCCGTGCCGATCCGCGTACCCCACGGTTACCATAATATCGCTTCGATTTATCACCACTTCGGGAATCTTAATCGACCAGATAGAACATGCCAGACGGCAAATTCGTTTACAGACCAAAGACACTACATGTGAATATGTGATCTTTACATCCATGAACATGAAAAATGGTTACTTTCCAGCTAAGTTGACCCTCTCCCCTGAACGCCCACGATGTCGGCAATTTAGATAAAGTCAACTTTAATTTAAAAAAATAAATAAAAGATGTAGTTCGCCTCGAAGAGCATCTTCGATGGGAATGCTGCACCCGCGGCTCGAATGGCAGATTTTATTTAGCTTTCTTGGGTAACTCGGCCAAGGTTGCAAACGTAGATGGCGCCATTATAAATGTCCCTTTAATTGACAGAGTGTCATATTTACGGTGATTGCTGCTATGACCGGACGCAGGCGGCATGGCGGATTTAGTTTTAAAGAACATTCGCGGCAGCCTTCGGCGGGCATGGCGGATTTAATTTCAAGTGCAATCGCCAGCAGGCCGCAGGCGGCATGGCCGATTACTTTTTAAGAGTAATCAGTAAGCAGGCCGGGGCGGGCATGGTGGATTTATTTTTAAGTGCGAGGTGGCAGCCCGCGGTCGGCATGGATCCGTTAATTGGCGCGTGCCTTGGCGGGAGGCTGCAGGCGGCACGCTGTGATAGTTTTGCTCTCTCGCCTTATCCTTCTTCTTCTTCTTATCCTTATCCTTATCCTCATCTGTATTCTTATTCTTATTCTTATTCTTATTCTGTCATAATTAAACTGGATATCTTCCACCATTGCTTTCTCCATGATCAACCTCATCATGGCCTCAATATTATCTATGTATGACTGAAAAGACAGGAAAGCATATGCATTTCTTATCATGAATTAATAATAAACAATCGAGAATATTCATCATTAATTCATGATTAAAACTGGATATCTTTGTTCTAAATACATCCAGGCCTTTGTCTGATCGCAACTAATAACCATCCTCCTCTACAAACTATCTTGTTATTTAAAAAATGTAAAGATTAGGAAAGCATCAGTTGCATCTTTATCAAGGCAACAAGAATTCTATAATCATAAAACATAGTTGCAGATATATTTTGTCACAAGTATTTCTATATTATATTTTGGTAGCTTTAAATTATTGGTCAAGTGTTCGAGAATTGCAGCATCGCCACATGTATTTTAATATAAACATTAAGAAATAATTGAAATAAAAGGCTGAAAGATAATACCTTTTCCCCTATATGCATAGTGCATGTATGAGTAGTTCACCATCTACCTTAGATCTTATACAGATCAGTAGACTGATACTGCGAGCTAAACAACATGTCAAGGTCAGCTCACATAAATCCTCTTGATGTCTATACTATGACAACAGAATAAAACTCAGATAGCTTTCTCTTGTGGAATACAAGGCCAAACTGGGTTGGTCTTTGCTCCAGCCCCAAAACCTTCACTATCAATGTCAAATTGGGTCTGTAAGTGCATACTGGTTACATTCACAGTACTACACGGATTGTATATCAATCATTTTTGACCAACGTGGAAAGGTCTTTTCAAGAAGTTATATTTTTTTCTCTGCTGGGAGCCAGAAGGGCATTGATAACATTTTACATTGAGCAAGCTCCACCAAGGCTATACAGCATATGATTTGCACATTGCTAGCTATGTATCATCTGTTTGGAGCCAGAAGGGCGTTAACTGTAAGAAAGATGCGAATTAATGCCTTTCTGGCTCCAAACAGATGACATGCTTTCAAAGTGTTACAAACATCTAAAGATTGCCATGTCTCTTTAGTACTGAAAAATCCTCCTTCCCCTACACTACAGCTGGCCTGTTCACGAACTCTTCCAGGATGTAAATCAACCAATCAATTGATCGATCATGAAACAGTTTCAGAAAGTCAGAAAGTCAGATTCTTAACTATTGGTACGTAAATTAAAATGAAAATGAAATTTGTCACTTGCAAAATAGAAGTGTTTCTAACGCATCTCTTGACCTGGATACCTTAACCCTACATCAAAACCCAATACATCATCGGTTGAGAGCCAGAAGGACATTAAACCTGTGTTCCAGGTTATGAGTCAGTCACCTTCTGCTTCTACACTACTGGACAATTGAACACCTGGCAATATACATCATCCATGAAAAGAAAGCATAGCAACCCTGCACTGCAATAAAATTCTCATCATTCAAACACTGCAATGCATAACTCAGACTACTAAAAAATGAAGAGAAACAATATCTGGGACACAAGAAATAAAGAGGTCCAAATGAGGGAACTAAAAATTGGTTTATGCTAGGATCAAGACATAAATTAGATTGTGACTCAGTCTTATTGTAAGAGGATAGGCCAGTGATGGCCAAAACTGTAATCATAAAAACAAGAAGGGAATACACTCATTTTGGAAAAAAAAATATATATAGGATCAGAAAGGCATTAATAGATTTCTCATTCAGCATCTTCATTCATAATTATCTGATTTACCCATGGTCGTGGCCTTGATTACATAAAATATCCTCTTTTCTATTCCGATCCAATAAGGACTTTTTATTGAACAGCTTTATGAAAATTTGCTTTTAGGAAGTATGAATAGAGTATACTTCATCCGCCGAGAGCCACAAGGTCATTAACTCTGTATTAACCCCTACCATGCCGTGGGCGGCAAATCCCGCCCAAATATTTGAGTGTTGAAGAGTTTGTTTAGCCTCAGAATGGCTTGAAAATCCTTCCTCATACAGAAACTTGTGCCATCAATATAATGTTTATTCCTATGCAATATATCTTTGCCCAGTTTGCTCAAGAGAAAACGCATTGAAAGTTAATATTTAACTCTTGAAAGTTCGTTTTTGGCAATTGATCAAAAAACTGGTGGCATGGAAGGGGTTAAAAAGGATTCTCAACATACGATTTCCTATTCATTTTGATTCTAATAAATGCAAGGCCTTGTTTCCTACCTGATGTAAGGCTGTCAGTCCATCCTCATTTCCCATGTTCGGGTCTACACCATTCTCCAATAGATGCCGAACTGTGCATAGGAAATATAAACACAGAATATAATTAATTTCATTGTCCGAAACAAAATAGTAATGATACATGATAAAGGAAAGAACTTGCATTTTTCGAAGCTACTGTTGGTATATAATTAAAAGCGAAATGAGATCTCAATATGCATTTCTACATGTATGTAGAATACATGTTTTGGAAATCATACGGTTCATTTCCAATCAGCATGAAATCTGATCATGATGTTTATCATTCTGCATTCAAGATGATCCATGAGATACAAGAATCCCTCTAGAATCCATATGTTCTCAAGTCACATGTTTCATCATCAACAAATGTCACAGAGACATTCTACCAAAATCACCTTTTATTTGTATTTCAATTTTCAATTTAAAGTTAAACAGATGTCACTGTAAAAATGTGTGATCTAAATTTAGTTCTTTATCAAATGACTGCCATAAATATATCATGTTTTAATCTTCTCGAAGTCCCTATTTCTCCTCTAATTTCCCAATTTCTCTCTCTCTCTCTGTCTGTCTGTCTCTTTTTTTTTCTCTCTCCCCTTCATATCCGAGTCTTTTCCCAAAATCTCCATCCATGTTCTGCACCTCACTTCTACACAGCATCAATTCTACAAATCCTCCAGAAGCCCATGATTTATTGACAGAGAAACTAGAAAATCCAATTTCCACCATTCCAGCATGCATCGAATCTCCCACATACAAGTACGAAGCGATCATGAGTTTAAGAGGCCCTGCCAATCCCTACGCGTGTTCGGGAATCTCAAAATAGCTCTCCTCTTTAATTCGCCTAGATTGCCCGACCTTTTAAAGCCCCAGCTTTCCAGTGGTATAAAATGTTTTCATCACCGTCATCCCAATCATTATTATTTAGTGATTGGAGATATTTCATCAGTCCCCTAGGAAAACCAGGTCTGGAAATGAACTTGGTTTGCATTTTTAAATCTATACTTTTACCATTTTCTAGATCTCCACAGGAGTACAAGTACATCAATCTCATTTTCAAGTACTCATATGTGCACACTTATTCCAAACCTACAACTCAGGGACTGAGGCTCTGGTAGAAGACAGCCAAAAAAGATTCCAATTGTTGCAACATATTTTCACATATGTTGTAGTCCAAATAAGTTCTCCAAAGTTCAAAAAAATAATTTTACACTGTGAGGTTCCAGTGCTTTTCTTTCTGACCACTGTTTTAACCCTTCAAGACAATTGACCACATTTGGTGGTTTGGCTCAATGACTTTTGATTCAGAGACCTAAAATTATACCAGATACAGGAGTAGAAGGATCAAAAGTTTCTGCACACACTGGGTTGTTGAATAACCATAAATATTGCGTTTGGTGCCCGGAATTTTAAAAAGGGAATTAAGCTGTAAAATTCCTAAATTGGCAAAACATTGAGAGGTCCAAAATCATTTGTCAAAATTGGCAACCTTTTCATCTTTTCAAGAAAATTCCCAACCATATATGTTGTTTTCAAAGACATTACATTTTATTAGAACTGCATGTGTGTTAGCTATAAAAGAAAAATATTTTTACATGTTAGTGAACCAGGTTTTCCTCACTGATTCCAATAAATCAAAACATTATAACCACGGAAATGTGAGAGAGACACATTTCCCTGTTACAACTTTATCACCATAGACTTCCTATCCTTCAAAAAAAAATAATTATATATTATAGTTTTTCTTATTCCAGTCTACATTGTGTTCCATAAAACCAGCCACAGGTGTATCAACAGAGATTACATGTCTGGTTTCCATGGTTATTAATGTAAAAGTTTCTCATCAACTCCAGGCAGTGCTGAGTGGTGTAATGAAAGGTGGAAGAAGTTTACAAGCAAACAACATGAAGAGAGATGTGGGAGAGAAGAGGAAGAGGGGAAAATAACAGTGGCGGATACAGGATTCTCTGGGTGGGGGGGGGGGGGGGTATAAATAGGAAAATTCTGAGATATACATGTAGATGCAAACAATGAAAAATAAATAAATACAAGTCATCACAGCATTTTGGTGCCTTTTCAATCAAAATTCTCTGACAAGCAACAAAAAAAAAGGTACAGTATTTCACAGGTGTATATTTTAGGTATACATCGGATGCCAAAGTAGGGGGTGTACAATTAGGGGGCATATTTTCTATATCTACCCGGTACTGATATACTTAAATGGCATTCCAACCTAGTTCGTAACATGATTTATGTGAAAGCAGACAAATGAGAAACACAGAGAGTGAAAGTTTGAAAGAAATCAGACAAGGATTGAAGTAAATAAATATATCATTTTAAATTTCTCACATTTACTTTCTTTATGATATATTCAAAGTAATATATGTTTGCAAAATGAGATCCCTAAATCTACGTGAATCTCGAATTGGCAACTGGGTTAGTCAATTGTGAAATATTGGCGGTCAACTGGATCTCCAATCTGTCGTACACTAAAATATAATTAATTTGCAATTTTCTCCGAAGCGCTGTTTCCCTCAGGGCACTATTCAAAATATGTTATACAGTGTAGATAGCATTGTTATAAGTCCTCATAAAAGAAAAAACTCCTAGTGAGTAACACATTTAACAAAAATATGACATTTTAGTCATTTTGTTGTGTTGGAGCAAATGGGGAAGTTGTCCGCCACTACATCACAGTGACATTACCTATTCGGCCAATTTGAGGAAAAAAAAAATCAAAAATTCATCAACTTTGATATTGCTTGTCTGATTTCGTTCAAACTTTCACCAATCTGATTCTCTGATTTTCCTCTTTCTTTCAGAACGACTTGCCATTAAGGTTAGATTTCCCTTTAAGATATGCCAGAACAAGTTTTGCTGGGGGGTGCATTATAATTGTATTCTCCCTCCCCGATCCACCACTAAATAAAACCCAGTTCTCTTCAAGGATCCTGAACACATTACCTCAGACATGAAGTAAGTGTCCTGAATATATGTCATTAAAGTGCAGATGCCAGACTGCCTGAACTGGAGCAGTCTGGCTCTAAGTACTGGCAAGCATCAGCTACGTTCATACAGGGCTTGTGGTTTCAAAACTGTCAGTTAGCTGAATTTAAAGTTAACGAAACACCGACTCACTTCAAGATAACTTAAGTTTTGAAATGACAAGCGAAACTTAAAGTTTAGCTCCCTCTTTGTGAGCCTGACTACTGTATGAGTTTCCTGTGATAAGATCATATTATCTGGGCTCACTGCAATCATATTATAATAGGTAACTTAGAGTCATGTGAAAGGAAACCAGACAAGGAATAATATTGCAACAAGAGAGAATTACAAAGTAAAAGGGAATGAAGTGATTATGAACATACAGACTAGTTGAAAGGGGGGGGGGGGCAGTTCAATGGTACATGATTCAAGGGCTCTGTACTTTCACATTGCTACATACATGTACATAAAGTACCAGTAATGTATAATTCTTCCCCAAAAGGTCTCATTGCAGTATAAACTTCTGTACATGCACCATTTAATTCAACATACATTTGCCCCTCCACACCCAGCAGAACATTGTTTCTCAGTTTTACACAGTTTTATGCTAAAATGCTACAATGTGACAAAGCCCAGTTAGAACTACATGTAAACAGGCAAAAGAATTTTATACTGTTGATGGTTTTTGGCTGTATATTGCATTTCAACTAAGAAAGCATCCTCGGCTGTTATCTCTTTCCTACATATTGGGTCTGGATCGCGTCATTAGAGAAGAGTTACAAACGGAAATGAAACATGACCGGATCAAGGGGAGGCACGTACTCTGTACTGGTAAATTCATAACATGGGCACATATTCAGTGCAGTATGAGGCTGGCTCCAAATGGCCATTCACATGAGGATATAAACCACTGACATGCATGATTACCATGTATAACAAGGAAAATCGAAAGGTTTACAAAATGGATTGAGGTACTTCAGGGTCATAATTTTCCGAATTTTCCCCATGACATCGCATAAATGCCTATAGGCCTTGTATTTCAACTACTGTACTAAATGCCCACACGTCACGTCCTTTTTCACTGGTAACAAAAATATTGATGGGGTATAGCGATAAATCACTGCGAAGTTAAAAGCTGCTTTTTATTGCGGGCCATTCTTACATTTGACTGATATAAGTGGTCTATAGGAAGCATCCCTAAGGCATGATTTGCATTTAAATCTTTCATTCCTTTTTGTGAGGCCTCTAGATAGTACCACAAAATGCCAGCTTAGCATGTGGAGACATGCGATACTGATATAAAGGTACATTGTACTGTATTTTAATAGGTCAATGATCATTGACAAAGTGTGTGGACTTTTGACATGAAGTCTGATTTTTATGAGAGTCTCTACTGATAAAATGACAATAAATTTTGCCATTATTGTCATGATTAATAATAACTATAAAACTTGACATGAATGATACATAATGATGAATTTGCACATATATATCAAGGGGCAATGTTTTACTCAATGTCAGTTGAAGCCATTTACTTACACAATATAAAAACCTTCAATTATAGAGGATCACAATTCACAACTAAATTATACCACTGATTTTTTTCCAATAATCATTGATTAACATGTGATCATTAATCAATAAGTGCTTTGTATTAAGATTCCTTAAAAAGACTTCTGTCTGTCTCCTTGGGGAGCCTTTCATCAAGCGTATTGTCAGTGATTTTGACTGACAAATTTGCTCTCAGCCAATCAGATGCATGTATTTCAGTAGCTTATAACAGTTGTCGGTCAAAATCACTGACAAAACGCTTGATGAAACGCTCCCCTTGTATACCTTTTATAGTTATTTCTAATTGATGGAAAATCGAGACAATACTAGTGCTGCATCCCATCCTACATGATTTTGTTTCACTGACAGAAATTTTTGTTTTACCTCATAAATTCTTTGTGCAATTGTAAAACTATGGCATGAAACTTGCTACACCAATTCATAGCTATTCATCTAGGAAAAATTCCACTTGGCTCCTCTTCTGTTATCTATCTAGTTCTACCATAAAACACTCTCGATGTTAAGAATATCTTCTAGAAAAAGTGACTGCACTTTTGTTAGTTTCTATGATCCTTCCATTCTTGAGTTACCATCAAAACGAGGAGTTCCAATCAAACTAATTGTATAAGTACATCCATCTATGACACTTTTAAAAACTAGAAACAAATTTCTGAATCACATGTGATACTTCTGCACATTCTGAATCTGTACTGAAACTAAGAATGGCTAATTCATGGGATTATCACAATTATGAACTTTTATATTAAAAACAAACCAATCAAATTAATTCTATTGATTGAAGGGGCAAAATTGTAATTAGACATGAAGCACAAAGAAAAATGTAATCATGGCTCAACGCTATCACGTACCTGGGACACAAGTGTGCCCAAAATCTGCATCCGGACCCCTAATATTAAAAAAAAATGTTAACATCGGGCTCAATGCATACAGAGTCAATTTTCATCCGGACCCACTACAAAAAAAGTTAAGTGTGGAAACCTGCTATAATACATGTACAGGCACACACAAAATATGTCAAGACAATTGACAATATTCATTTAGACTGAAACGTCCTCCCCCCCCCCCCCCCCCCACACACACAAAAAAAAAAATCCTTTATCTACAAAATGATTTTAATACTGGTGGTATGCACAAACATCAAATCCTGATAGAGCTAATGTGATCAAAATTAATTATTTTTGTATACCGAATGTACATGTAAGCATCGATGTATAAAGTGAATGCCATGTTCCAAGCTTCAGCTGATAGCTGGGGCATCATAGCCAAGTTTGTTATTCAACATGAAGTCCAAATTTTAGTATACTACTGAAGATCTTGTCTGCTCGATCAACACAGACTAAAACTGCCATTCCATGAAGATGTACAAGTATAACTAGAAATAATGTGTATATTATACTCTGCTTTGTTCTTCAGTGTACAAATTACGCTTCTGTTGATAGGATCCCTTTTTATCTCTAAAACTTAAGATTTCCTAAGAGGTCATTTCCTTTTCTGTACCTTTATCTAGATCTCATTTTAAGTTTCCAATCATTTTCTTTTTAAGCCATTATGAGCTGAATTATACTTGGCTTCTATATTTTGTTATTACAAATGGTCTCTCTTTTTCTTTTCATTTACTTCTGTTTTCATTACATAAATATTATAAATTTTGATAATTACATCTACCTTAATTTGATATCAACATGTACATGTATATCAACATACATATTCAAAGGACCATCGATATTTACATGTCCCTCTATGTGTAACGTAGCAGAAAAGGCTTGGAGAAAATAGAATTACACTCATAATTGCAGAGTCCATGGGTGCTACCGTGACCAACACACACTCTGAACATCAGATATTTCATTAAGCTCTAATTTGGGTCTATGGCGATGCAGGGGCAAGACGTGATGAGACCCATCTTACTGCTAGTTAGTTACCCCTCAGACCCACCTGGGTGCCCCCAATCAATAGCACAGTACAGCTCAGCTGGCTGATGTCACCTCTTTCTAGGCTCTTCTTTATCTCTCTTATTCTCCATTATCCCCCTCCCCCCCCCCTCTCTCTCTCTCTCCCTCAATCATAATAATTTCTTGGAACAATGTGCATCGATCTATTTCTCTCTATCCCTTTGTTTCCTCTTAAACCATCACAACCCCCCCCCCCCCCTCTCTCTCTCTCTCTCTCTGTCTCTTGACTTGTCTGTCTACAACTATCCAAATCCCCCACCTTGGTTCATCTCTCTCTCTTTCTCCTTCCCTCACATTCTCTCTATTTTCTGTTTCCCTCAATCCTTCTTTTTCCTCTTCTACCCCTTCTCTCTCCATCTCGTCTGTTTCAGCTATCCGAACCACCCCTTAAAAGCCCTCCCCTTCATCAACATCTCTCCTCTCCTCTCTCTCTCTCTCTCTGCATGTCACTTACTTGGTACCACTACTGTTCTCCCTCTGCTTCTACCCCTTTCTAACCCCCCCCCCCCCCCCTCTCTCCCCATCGTTTCCTGTCCATCTTCTATATCTTTCTCCCCTTCTACCAACCATCCTCACCTCTCCTCTTTCATCTCTATTTATTTCTTTCTATCACTCCACATATCTTCCTATTTCGTTTCCTATCTCTCTCCCTAGAACATTTCCTCTTTATGCTTATCTGAGCTTCAGCTCATGGTTGTATTGCCTGTTCATATTGCACATCAAGCAGTGTTGCTTGTAAACTACTCAGCTGAAGGATACTTCCTCTGCTTACCCCCCCCCCCCCCCCCCTTCAAACTACCTAGATTCATTGTATCGCTATACGAAAACTGTATATCTATATAGGATATTAAGTATTTGACTTTTTATAATCTGAAAGTCGTAAAACGAAACGTGGTATAGTGAAACGCATATATTCAAGCAAAGTATCAGCATGCCCTTGTAGTCTAAACGTTGTATCATACGAAATCAAGTGAAATGAAAAGACACAACCTGTAAATAAAATACAAATAGTCAGATACTTGTTGTTTGTAATGATTTTAACAAAACACTCGGAAAAGAGCTGCCCACTGGTTTGAGGTCAAACATGGCTTGATTGGACAAAAACTCAACATGGTAGCAATCCGCTTCACTGCACTCCCATAATCTAGGAATTAAATTGCTTTTGAGGGACAATAGCTCCTTAAAAGCAATCTTTGTGTTGCCTTGTGAACATGCAGAAACCCTCCAATTTGGAATATTGTTATAGAGCTTGACAGTATTTCTCAATTGTGTTGCTGATACAGACCACAATGAGTTCTCACATAATCAAATGCAAATCTTTCCCATGCAACAAATGAAGGCCCCCTACATACATTTTTTATGACAGCTCATATTAAGTACATGTACTCTCTAATATCAAGTCAATTTCCACATTGTTTAGTAGCCTAAAAGTGGGGAAAGACTATAAGACCAGAAACTTGCGGGCCATAAACTGTTCACAAATTTTGCAAGGTGTAAAGATTCCCTGAAGTTTCATGCCGACAAATAATTGAATCACAACTGACAGAACAATGAAGTTTTGCGATTGTGAACATTTCTTGCTGGGAAATTAGCTGTCCTCTACAATATACAAAAGTTTCATGTCGCAAAAGTTTCTGGTTTTTACAAAATACATTAGCATTTAAAGTAGAAGGAACTGAATCATCCTACAAAATGTTAGACTCAGATGGAAGATTTCCCCTCCCCCTTCCCCTTCCTTCAATACTTTCATATTTTTTCACATCGAACCTCAAGGAAACATTGATGATAAACCACAATGGTGCATTGTGCAGGAAGAATCCCTACAAGCAATGCCCATCAAGATGAAGTGGCTCTGACATCCCCTCTATTTGTTACGATTATGGGAATATGGAAGAAGTACAGAGAGCCTCGTATAACCCAATAATATCTGCCATGAATAATATACAATGACAGTAATCACTTCCAATTTTCCTGCCCTATCAAATTCTTTTTTTTTTCGTTTGATGAATTGCGAGTCTCTCTCGTCCAATAAGAGGACCTACTGATTTACTGATTTCGGTATACAATAAAATTTGTAGACGGGAACGGAAACATTCACTTTGTTATCTAAATCAATACACATTCTCCAGGAATTCTCATTTACCAATAAACGTTTTTCTTGATTCTATAATTACAAGCTCATTGTACCAGCTTTCTGATATCTATCAGGGATGACCTTTAACAATCTTTCATGAATCACAAACTTCATTTTTTAAAAATTTGAAATGTGATTTCATGAGAATTTTTTTTCCATAAAGGGGAAATAGAATATTTTCATAAAAGATACAAGAAATCTACCAAATGACAAAATGTAAATCAATCATTCATAATTGAACAAAGTTCCCAGACTTCTGCTATAAAACCATATTAGAATTTTCATAGTACATTCAGATCTACACTTAACATAGATACAAGCAATTGATATGATGTAATTCTTCAAACATTATATAATATTGTATGTTATTAACAATAAAAGAAGTAAAGTTTAATCCACTTTCTTTGGAAGCGATTGCACTTTTTTTTTTTTCCAGGGTGTTATCAAAGTGTACATGGGATGTCTGCATACATTTATCTTTCCGGTCTTTGATGGCAGAGGAAAGCAGAATCGTGATGAAACCTAGATTTATACATGATTGGAATGGGTGTTCTCTGCTGCACGTATATCTCGGGTACCCAAACTGATTTCCAATTGATCACCAGTCATTTTTCATCAAGTCTCAGATACATGTACATTGATGAAACCTGAGGAGTCTAGATACAACCAAGGGCTTCTCAGAAATGTATTTTTGGAAGCCACATTTCTTGATTGTTTCTTCCAATTTATGCCACTAAAAGAAATCAAGAGACTGAGAAATGGACTTCAGTCACTTGTAAGATGCACAAATTGAAAGATAGACGAAAGGAAAAATATGATAAAAAAAGATTTTTTAAGCCGTTTCCGAGGTAAATATACTCTCTGGCTGAATGAAAGTCCTGCTCCACAACTCACTGTATTGATTAAAACTGAATGTGTACTACGGATATGTATCTAAAATAGTATACACTGTTAATAATATGCCATTTCAACTTACATAAAAGGACAATTTTTTTCAAAATTCCGGTAGCCACAAGTAAGATATCTAAGATGCAGCATCAGTTCACTGTAGTTTAATTTACAGAAGATAAAATCAATATTCATTCTCTACAGTGCATTAGATACACACATTGCCAATGATATGTGATGTGTGAAGGTCAGCAAAAATCTGCCACCTATAATTATGTAGAGATGTAATGAAACAAGGGAATATACTCAGAATGAAGTCCCGCATAAAAGGGTCTGCATTTGTATATTTACTTTGCAATATGAAGTTTGTTGTGCGTTATGGAATACAATGGTTTAAAAGGGGGGGGGGGGACAAACCTTGATATTACATGTATCTCTAACCGTACTTGCCTCTGAAATAAAAGCTGTATTATTAAGTTAAAAAATATTATATTAAGTATTAAAGTTTTATCAGAACCATGCATACTTAACATTAACTTACCCTCACCCCCCCCCCCCCCTCCCAAACGTATTGTCGGATGAGAGCCAGAAGGCTATGACTCTTGTTTTAAATGATATGAGATAAAACCCTTTTGGCTTTGGAGAAAGTATCTTCTCAACCCATTATATTCAATTAATTTAAGTTCCCTTTCTTTTGACAATTCCCTCCGATTTCAAAATATATTGCACATAAATAAGAATGAGCTATATATACTTGTATATACCCACTTTCCATAGTTGTATCAAATCACAGAAATTGATAATCTGCATCTACATGTATACTGAATCTTTTGCAAATTAAATCAGCACTCATTGCATTTCCCAGGGGCATGTACACCGAAGACTGGTTACAGTTTGAAAGTATGTATTAAAGAGGAACCATACCCAGAATCTGAAGAATAAAGGGACCTACTCCCGGGGAGTTCCCTTTATTTTGTAAACAAAAAATACACATAATAGAAATACATGTTTGTGTACCCGAATTCTTATCTTCTTGTTACCATACATAAATAAAAAAATCAGCTCCTGCTTTGTAGCCTAATCATTTGAATCATTTCAGTTTCACCTTAAACATGTAGATGAGTTATATTGAAAGAGGTTTGAATCTCATTTATGCAATGGTTTTAACAACCGATGTAGACTTTCGACTAATAATACATTATTAAGTGAATTAAAAATCTCTTCAAGATTACTCTATTGGCTAATTATGGAAATTGTTATGATATACCGATATACATGTATATTTCCCTCTTTTTCTCTATTTGTACAATTATTAGATGAATTTCAGGCAACTGGCATAGTAAAATTCTAATCTTATGAATTTAAAAAGGAACACATACAATGCTACATGTAAACAGGGTAAATTTCAATGTCTATGAATCGCCGGAGGTTAAATTACATGTATGAACTTTGGCAACTTCAAATCTAAACTTTGGATGATCTTATCATGAATAAAATGAGGAAGTAGAGCAGTATAAATTATAAAAACAGACTACTTCTTTTCTTGTGTATGAATTATTAAAGCACAGTTGCTTGCATACATTTAAACCAGCAGAACAGATGGAGTATTAAATATTTAGCATAATATCAACTCAATATATCCAGCTGAAAATATATCAGATTTCTGTTTGTTTTGAAGAGTTACTGTTTTATATATCTTTACAACCCAAAAGTCACTCTAATTACTTTGAAATGAATTGAATATCTACAAGAAAAATGTGTTTACCTGGCTATTTATTGTTATAAATCCATCTGAATATCTTTTACATTTCCTTTGATTGGTAAATGTCATTTTTTTTTAAATATATTTTTAGACTCTATTAAAAGTCACTCTAATTACTGTCAAATGAACTGAATCTCTACAAGAAAAATGTATGATCAGGCTATTTTCGTTTGACAAAAACAAAATCAATTGGTGACATAACAGGCAAATCTAAGAGATGTGTAAAAGGGACTATTTCACAAGCAAAAATAACTACATGTGCTGGTTGAGTTGTACATGTATTCAATTGCAATTTGCTATGTAAAAGGCCTTCCCAATATTGAATATATTTTGATCTGTGACTGATAAACGCACACAAGTCACTGTGTAACTGACAACATTGTACATATAAAACCAATAAAATGAATATGTTCATAATCATATTATTTCTAAGCATCGTTTCCCTTCCCAACTCATCATCATTGGTCTGTTTCTGATTCATGACTACATTCCCTATTTTATGTAATGTCAGCTATAATGGCAACAACGCCTGACAGGGTTAATAGAATCGAGAAGGTATCAAATAAAGATGAGCAGCAAAGTAAATTTACTCTATCTGTATGCTTAACCTCTGTATGATTTGCATTATTGGTTTTAAAAAGCCATATAAACATTATACAGTACATACACTGTGTAGTGGCATTTGTATCGTGTACACTTCACAGAGAACGGCACACAGCTGAAGTACCCCTCTTTCTGTGTGCCTGTATCATTATATTTAGAGGATCAATCACTTGGGATTATAATTTACTCTTCCATTGCAGAATTGGAAAGGTCTACAATTTGACAATCACAATAATTTCCTTAAACATAGAGCTAAGAGAGTTTCTACATGTACATATGTACAGCAGCTCCATGCATGCTCTTATTTTGTCTATCAATCTGACATTGTAACCCCCCCCCCCCCTGTCACTCAAATTCTCTATCTCACTCTGTCTCTCTGTCTCTCTGTCTCATTTTCTCATATCTCTCTCTTCCTTTCATCCCTTCCCCCTTCTCTCTCTATCTCTCCCCCTTCTTCCCCCCTCCCTCCTTCCCTCCCTCTCTTCCTCCCTCCCTACCTCTCTTCCTCTCTCCCTTCCTCTCTCCCTTCCTCCCTCCCTCCCTCCGTCCGTCCCTCCCTCCCTTCTTTTCTTCTCCCTCCCTCCCTCCCTCCCTCCCTCCCTCCCTCCCTCCCTCCCTCCTCCCTCCCTCCCTCCCTCCCTCCCTCCCTCCCTCCCTCCCTCCCTCCCTCCCCCCTCCCCTCCCTCCCTCCCTCCCTCCCTCCCTCCCTCCCTCCCTCCCTCCCTCCCTCCCTCCCTCCCTCCCTCCCTCCCTCCCTCCCTCCCTCCCTCCCTCCCGCTCTCTCCCTATTCTATATACATTTATATAAAATGGGGAGTTGTCAAAGTTATCATTTCGGTAGCAGGTGGGCATTTGCCTGACATGTCTCTGCCTGACAAAGTAATTGCACTGTGAAATCTATGTTTGGTTTCATGTTTATATCCAAAAAACTGTTTGCAGGTGTGTTCTGCCCCTTACAACCTCATCTGTCTCACTTACAGTATTGCTCGAAATAAAGTTGACACCCTAACGCACGCTAACGCGCCGTCGGCCCACTTCGCGATAATCTTTTCAATAACGCGCGTTAATCTAACGAAGGGCGGAGGGATACTAAAAAGCCGGTTCACCTATATCGCGTTAATTAGCGCGCTAATAACGCGATAAAACTTCCTCGCCGAGCCGATCTTTTCCCTGTACTGTATCGTCGATTCAAATGACTCGATCGCACTGTGTGTAATGTACCGTATACCGTCGCTGACTCGATCACACAGTGCGATCGAGTCATTTGAATCGACGGTACAGTACGGGGAAAAGATCGGCTCGGCGAGGAAATTCCATTTTTTTTCATCGAAACAATCGTTAAATCGTAAAATCAAAGAGCCTGCTAGATAGTTAAAGTAATTCGCTTGAAGTATAAGTACAAATTTCTATCTTACCTGCCGAAATTAAGTGATGCGATTAGCCATAAAATGGGCGAGGTCGACTTTGGATAGTTGTACCTGGGGCTCCAACGCTGCGCGTTGGAGCTCCCTGGGGTTAGGCTGGATTGAGACTTGAATAAACATGAGTGACGTGACAAGATCGTTGGCTCGCACGCTCGCGTATATTGTATGAACATATTCACTATAATTCATTGTATTTTGTGTTGTATCGTTTATTTCTGTATGGTGCTAGGTCCGCCCCCACTCCCCATAAAAGGGGTGGGCCTAAGCTCGTACCTCCTTTTCACAAGTGACCCCTTATCCCGGAGAAGTTGGAATTTGATTACCTCCCTATCATGGGGGATTTTCTGAGATATTGGGCCCTCTATCCAGGGAATTTAAGAAATTAGCCCCAACCCCCCATTCAGGGAAATGCCCGAAATTGGGACCCCTATCCCTGGGACCTTACCAAGTGGTCACTTATCTTTGTTTAATCACATGGATCGGGACATTTAACCCACCCCCCCCCCCCCCCCCCCCCCACTCCACTATCCCGGGAGAGGAAACCACCAGAGGACTGCGAAAAATGACCCCCTATTTACATTTTCCCGGGAATTTGACTAATATTTCACACCCCCTTTTCAACTTTTCCTGGGAAGATTTCTCCCAGGATTGTCGGCTAAAAACCACCCCCTTTTCCGGGAAATGTACCCCCAACCTCAGTGAGTGGGGGGGGGGGGGGTGCTAGGCTGAAGTGTTGTTGTCATTTGTGGTGCTAGGCTTAAGTGAGGGGCAGCAAATATGTATTTGTGTTGTATCATTTGTGGTGCTAGGCTGGACGGAGGTGGTGCTTTTTTTACATTGGGGCTACCAATTAATATCTTGGGGCTATTCTTTTATTTTTAGGGGCTAATTTTTTGGACATGCTTTTTCATAATCATCTATAAGGTAAACCTCAATCCATGCCTGAAATACAGTTTTTATTACCCTGCATATCACAATTAGCTCCTTATAGAGTGTAGTAAAATATAAACTTATTGTGGATAGTTTGTGTGGTTTACAAATATACAATAATGTTATTTTCCAAAAAGGTCCACTTTACCAACCCCTTTAGAAACCCTGGCTACGGGCCTGCATATGAATAGGAAACAATGACAACCAAGCTCGGGTTTTTTTTTCATAATCCTTAGTGATACTCTTTATGATAAACGCCAAAGTTACCATGTTTATTTGTTAATTAATATTCATAAGCTGGATTTTTAAGAAACAGTGACCGCCCGTGACAAACTGATCACACTCATTGTAAGAAATAAGGTTGAAGAAAGAGCAAAGTAAGTGGAAAGAATTAGACGAAAGAACTGGAGAAATTCCACTTCATAACTTTTAATTATTTCATTACTCTCGTTCGTGTCCATATATTTCTAAATGCAATTTTACTCTTTCACAAACCTGTTGCCTCTTCGATGACCAATCTCTCTCTTTTTAATTTTCAATTTCCCCTTCGCAAACATAATAATAAACACCCTCTTAAGCATGGGCGTACGGGCTGCGATTATTTTTTTTTAGAGGGCTGAAGTTTTTTGATACCAAGGAGCTACTCCTTGGTCATACAGCCAGCTACATCATGTACATAGCAGACCCCATGACACGATCATACTCTTATATCAGTCAACTACAAAATGTCTGAAAAATTATAAAACAGACCAAGTACCTGTTTGTGTCAATTTACAGTTTTCTGTAGAAAATACGCCGAAAATATTCCTTATTTATATCCAATAAATGCCGCAGAATTGACTTTACTTTTAAGAGAATCAACGGTCACTAGAAAAAGTTCGAATTTTGTTTCCCTCCCTGGCCTGGCATGGCGGCCTGGCTCTATGAGCGTCCAGCGTACCATCACGTACGTACATGTACCAACAGCGCGCGCGTAATAGAAGGGATCGGTCGGAGAGGGAGAACAATAGACGAGGGGAGCGTTTCATCAAGTTTTTTGTCAGTGATTCTACCGACAAATTTGCTCTCAGCGAATCAGATGCAAGGATTTCAGTAGCTTATAACAGTTGTCGGTAAAAATCACTGACAAGACACTTCATGAAATGCTCCCCGGCCCTTCAGGCGTCATGTTGTGACCCAGCACATGCATGAGATAAACGCACGTGGCCTGCATGCCCTTACAGTGACCTCGTGTTTGTTTACTGCTGGTCTGGCACTTTCTCTCCTTCTGCAGATCAACTATAGTGGCCATTGTGTAATTTACGAGTGTCGTAAATCTTCTAATGCTGGTCTTCTAGTGAGGAATTTAAAGGGGCGAGAGCTTGATATTAAATATAAATTATTGTGTTAAATTATCGGAAACAGAGGAAAATTTATGGTCTTATAGCCTGATATTTAAGGGGAGGACTACCATTTATTAACTTGGTTCTAAATGAGAAAACAGAACAGTGAAAAGTTTCAGGTTCGGAGCTAATTATGAATACGGCAAAGGAAATAATGAATGTTTGTTTCATGTGTGACTTTTCTGAAATTCAATATGTTCATATGGAAGGGGGAGGGGTAGAAAGGGAGGACTAAGAGGAGAAGTAGGAAGTAAGAAGAAAAAAAGGAATAAAGAGAATTATGAATTTTTGTTTCATGTGTGATTTTCTTGAAATTCATCAATATGTTAATATGGGGGTAGGAGAAAGAGACGAGTAAGAGAAGGAGAAACGAACAAGGAAAACAAGAATAAAAGGAATTTCTGTCATGTGTGATTTCTTGAAATTCATGTTCATAGGGAGGGGGTCAAATAAGAGAAGCACGAGAGAGGAAAAAAATTATTCTTTTTTTGTGTGTGTATTTATTGAGAGTTCATAAACATAAAAAACTTTCAAGCAGATACAAACATTGTTATATATAAAAATTAATGACAAATCAAGATATTTACAAATAATTAAGATTAAAAAAACCAAAAAAAAATTCTTTCTTGGAGATGTGTGGCCCTGATAAGGGCCCGACCATAACAGTGGACTAATTAAGGCTTTATGAAAACCAAGTAATTCGTAGTCAGAGGAAGAGGCATTGAAGAGGTCAAGAGTCCGATTTCCTCCTATTCAATTGGCTGTACAGTAGAGAACTCCTATTCAATACCTGCGTCATCTGTCCACAACTCAGGTAAGCTCCCTATTGTTCAAGGTGCGAAGTTACGTAAGTTACCAGCAAGACCAAATCTGGGTCAGCAAACAATACTTGTTTTTAAAACTATATATAGGATTTATAATTTGTAAACAAATCTTTCGGCATATTATATAGGATTTAATGGGTATTGTCTCCGTTTTAATGAAAGGCCAGCGGCAAAATCACAGCGGCTCTGTAAGGTCACGAGGGGGTAAATCATATCATCAAAACAATTATCTTCATCAATATCAGTGGCGTATCCAGGATTTCCCAATAGGGGGGGGGGCAGGAATTATTGATCGCCGTCATGGGGGAGGGGTCTTTGGAAAATTTTTGCTTCTGAAGAAGGGCTGAGATGCAAAATAGTGCTATATGTAACCAATTTTGAAGCCTATTTAATGAATATTTTCAATTGGTAGGATTTTTTTTACGACGGCCAATAGGGGGGGGGGGGCGCGCCTGTTGCGCCCCCCTGGATACGCCCCTGAATATCAACTTCATCAAACTCATCATTCATCAAAAAATATGAAGTTTTCTTCCTTTTCGGACGGTAACTTCTTCCTTTAATGCACATGCGATTCCCTTTTAAAATTCGATCTGTATCATGATGAGATGAAAATGAACTATCATCATCATACCATCGTTATATCATGATTATCATCATCATCATCATCATAACATTATATAATGCTTATCATCATTAATCATCATTATCTTGATAATCATATCATCAAAACAATTATCGTCATCAATATCAACTTCATCAAATTCATAATTTATTTTAAAAATTCATGAAGTTTTCTTCCCCTCCCGTCCGTGACTGTCATCCTTTAACGCACCTGCAGTTTTGAAATTCGATCTCCTTATACGAAGCCGCTGTGTGAAAGATCAAAAATAAAAAAAGGCGCAAACCTTCACTGACTGCTTGGCCTATTTTTGCGCGTGCCATGACTTGTGATAAAAGACCGCTTGTCAAATGAGGTTTAGTTTAGTTTAAGAATGGAAATTGTTGATCGCGCGCATTCTAGACATTCTTTGCTTCCCGCTGCCGGCCTTGCTTTTCACTTTCGCATGAATAAGGAAGGATATTATTTTGGATATATCGCTCATGTACTCTTAATCTGATTTCAGTAATTTTTTATTTTGCTAAAGTTTCAGGAAATTGTGACATTGTCAGATCAAGCTCGCCGATATTAAAAATTAAGTTAAACTACGCCCTTTAATCGCTTGTTCTGCAATAATACAAAACCAGTTCGCGGCCGAGTGTTGAATATACAAATGATAATATGGATGCGAGAGGCGACACTCGAGAAATGGTCGGTGAACAGGTGGCAAGATGGTCGCGAGCGTGATATGATCATGCACAAATATTTTTTGTAAAAATCGTACAATTATCATTGACGGATCCGGAGGTTGGAGATGCGCATGCAGCCCCCCCCCCCCCCCCCCCCAGAAGCTCATAGCTCATTTAGAAGCATGTGTGAAGCTTTCTTTGTGGCTGTCTTTAGTGCCCTTCATCATATATGATTTCGAGGGTTTATCATTATCCAGGGGAGCGTTTCATCAAGCGTTTTGTCAGTGATTTTGACCGACAACTGTTATAAGCTACTGAAATCCTTGCATCTAACTGGCTGAGAGCAAATTTGTCGGTAAAAATCACTGACAAAACACTTGATGAAACGCTCCCCTGGTTATCAAATGTAGATTGTTCATCAGTGTTCGCTTGACTTTCTTCAGAAATGTTTTTGTGTTGGGCGCGCTCTTGGCCAACCTGCTAATAGTAATACGGGCATAATCTAGCTTTATGTCCATACTGCGTGTAGTACCGACATTGCAGTTGCATTCCATGGCGACAGGTTAACGGTGCGATACCGATGCCAAAAACCTGTGAGCGGTAGTGTAGGAGCCGATTCGAACTTTCGCTAGCTACGAGCCACGATTGCCAACGCACGTGAGCGCGAAAAAGACGTTTTTATATCCCATCGCGCTCCCGTCAGCTGCACTGTTGAGCAGGGCGTGGAGTCCCGTGGAGTTCGAGTTGGATGCTACTATTTAACCAGAGAAATGCCCTCTATATACCCACATCGAACGGCACGATCGTGTAAAAATTTAATGGGAAAGGCGCGGGAATTCCACGCGAGAAATTACGGTGGAGCATTCTCGCACGGTAATTCAACACGTGCGTGACCAAAAATGGACTCTCGCGCGACTGATAAGTATCGCCGATCCTAACGCGCTAGTAACACCTCAATAATGTAGTTCGCCTATCTTGCGCTGGCCGAACCACCGCCGCTCCAAACTCGCCTAACGTTCACGCGCGTTACTAACGCGATAGTCAGGCCCACATCGATCTTCGCGTTAGGGTGCGTTAATCTGTCAACTTTATTTCGAGCAATACTGTATCTTCAACCAAGAGGATAGCGTAATGTAATGGTCAATGTGGTGGATATAACATGAATAACACTACAACAAGCTGATGCTGATGGGCAAAATGTAGGTATTGACATGTGTATGCTGTTGGGAATCTGCTAAGAGCCAGAAGGGCGTTAACTCCTATATATTTACATGTGGAGTTAGCACCCTTCTGACTCTCGGCACATGATTTTCTTTATCATCCTGCGATAGAGATGTGTCTGAAATCTTATTCCATAAGGAATGCATGCTCACTTTGGAAGCACTCTATGAACTCCAGCAGAACTAATCAAAACCTGTCTATTATTCTTCCAAGGGCATCTTGCATTCAAACAGTGGGTTTGTACAAGACTTCAAAAACCAAATGCAAGTTTTCAACAGGGCATTCTGATTGGCTGAAAGTGAAGTTGCGATAACTTTGCAATCAAATGTAATCACAACTTTTTTATGCATGAGGCCCAGATCATGAATCTGCAAGATGTGGATGAAAGAATCTAGTAAAATATAGAAATGTTTATGCATCTCACGATAAGTGATCTTCATTCATTATCTAAATACACTGTACAAGCTGAATGGACACTGACCATAGAGCAATTTCATATTTCAAAAATGAAATTTACTGAATGGATATAATCAATTATGTCCCTACAATGAAACACTATTCCCATCATAGGTTTTTTTTTTTAAGGTGCAACTTATACAGGTCAGTGATTTTCCTTCCACTTTTAGTAATCTAATGAATATGTATTTACATGCATCACCCCTGAAGTGGTGCCTGGGAAAAGTGCAGAGTTCCGAAGCAAACTGTTATCGGTGCCGTGGGCAATTCTTCAACCCATGGTCTGGAGACACTATGACCTTTGCAAGAGTTCTTGCTTTCCCATCAAACACAAGCAAACACCTTGCGTGATCAAACAGAAAAGGAAAAAAAAATGGATTCCCAAACATCAAACACAATTTTCAAACCCTCAAAACATGGGATCAAATATCTTGTGAAGTGTGTGTCATCCAGCGGATGAGGGGAAACTCTTCCATGTTGAACTTTTCTTTTCTCCACTACAGACGGCAGTCTAAGGATGAGCAGATGATAACTATGGATTTTTGCCCGTCAAATTTCAAACATATTTTAGGCTTTTACAGTCAATAAAATCATATAATATTCCCCAATCCTTACCAAAATGCACTAAAAGAGGGAGTAATTTTTTTCTTCTCTTTTTGTAGGTACAGAAGAAAATTACTGGTTGGGAAACAAACATACCAATCCCTAACTTGGCTTTTAATACATTATATGGAATAATGATTTGATTTTACCAGGATAGCCTCCTCAGTGCATATTCTATGTGATGTCTCTTCCAAAGGATATACACACTTATCATTATACAGTTTTAGTAGATATCATTAATAGAGCACATCAGGTACCAACTAACTACACCCGAGTCAAGAGAGGCACCAGTAAATAAAATGCCTTGTCAGTGAGGGCTCTACACATGCAGTAACTATGAAATAAAAAGAATCATTTACGATATATAAAAAAGAGGCCCTGCTACATAGACTCTTGATGAAATGATTCTTAAAATGTGGGGATCTTTCTGAATTTCATTTATTTGGATTTGGACCATGGTTAGCAGGCTGTGTCAAGCTCTGTTTAAAGACGTTATATTATTTATTAAAAAAGTAGAACTCCATATAGTATTACTAAATAGTGTTCATGTCCACATTTCACAAATTTTTTTCAGCTGTCTCGTCCTCACGCCAACATATGTGAACAGGTTGTGGCTGCACTCACTACAAACATGTTCAACACCATGTCAGAATGCGTCAAAGCTTGAGCTTTCTCACAAGACACTGCGCGGGAGCCGTCAACTTTGCCAGCGGGATCGGCACAAAATTCCGCTGTGACATTTACACGATGTCGCATGGGGAAATGGACAATATATCTCAGAGCTTTGCATTCCTTCGCTGCTTTGTTCAATGTAAATATGGTTCAGCTTTCTCTTCTATTTTCTACTTCGTCATCAGACTATCTCAACATACATTTTACACTGTAATAGATCCACCCATGTACATGTATGTTTGAGAACTGGCGCAAAGAAAGACAGAACATGGAATGCCCTTATTTGCTCTGAGGTTCATTTTTCGTACTGGAATTTTTCATTTAATAATTTCATTGAAGAATTACAAACTGTATCCATCAAGGAAGAAATGGGTAATTAAATTTCTATACGGTACTTCCAAAGTTTGTCTACTTGTATATTAAGTGATGTGCAAAGCAGCCCCCTAGCTTAAAATACTTTAAAATATTTTAAAGAGCGAATGAGATTGTCTGAACCATATTGCATTAATCTGTCTTAGAATACTTGAAAATGAACTATGGGATTTCAAACAAAATGTTTACTCAGTATAATAGTGTCTCTTGATAAAGAGACATTTACTTCTGTTGCTCATCTTTGTTTTCTAAATGTGTTCACAAAATGCATACGTAAAGAAAAAAATATATATATGCCCAGTAATTACACTTTGCAACTTTCTTTTCTATTTCAGAAGTTTGTTTTCTTGTTTATTTTTCCAACTTTTGTTTTTCAACTTGTGTCGCAGTCAAAAAAATGTTAAATAGTACCTTAAAATCCACTTTCACTGGAAGCATGACTACATGTACATGTAGATCGTACCAAGTTATTCCCTAGATATCACGCAGGCTTGAAAAGACAGGTTCATTTCAATTTTCAAACACCACGCTTAGGATCACTTCATTTAGCTTCTCCGTCTGCCGTGCCTGCACGCGCCGACCAATATACACAATTTACTTCCCTTGACCAATCAATTCCACGCTTGTCAGAGAGAATTAGGATCAAAAGATCTGCAGCGCTTCTAAGTTCTACTGGTATCTTCTGCCTCCAGATGAATTTTCTTAGTTCTCTAGATCAAGATCATTTGCCAGAGGGTTTTTTTACCATCACACTACTCACTACATGTATAGATCACTAAATTCCACCTTTGCAGATCCGAAGTTCAATATTAACCTTTAAAAATGGCAATTTGTCTTCAACATGAATGAGTAATGATACTGCTCAAATATCTCTGTAAACTTGTGTACATGTATACAAATCATCAATTCATATCCATAAGTACAACAAAATTTAATGTTGTTCTTTTTGTTGTTTACATGTAGTTTGGTCTTGATTTTTTTAGTTCATTCATTTCTTTTTCTTAATGTGTGCCCTGCAAAAAAGCTCCTTCAATTAGATTATGGAAAAGTATCACTGGCATAATATCAATTTTTGTTTTTATTTTTGCACCAAAATTGAACAGTCACAATAGACCAGTTCGTAGTTAGCGCATGTCACAAATGACCCCAAATATCCACCAATATTTTAGACATGGAGGGTCCCTTTATGTGCACCTCAGAAAAATAACTCTGGGAGTGATAGAGGTGCCTCATGAATAGCTGTTGTTTCCCCCTTTAAAAAGAATACTTCCACCTGGATATCATGGAATGCACCATTAGTGCATAATTGAATAATGATTACATGACATTCATGAGCACATATCAAATATTAGTGTCAGTGGGTTTTAGAATTTGTCACAGATGACCTTTATCTGCTCATGCTCAGATTGCATCTACAAACTGGCTTATTACGATGACAATCAGCACTAATGCCAATTAGTATACAAGAAATGTGAACATTAAAAGTGAGTAAGTCATTTCAATGCCCTTTTTGTAAAAAGATTATTCCAGTTAATTGATCTATGCAGTGGGTATAATAATGTCACCATGGCAACTCCTTATATGACCTTGCTATAAAAGGCCAAGATTGTTATCAATCTATAAACATACATGTAGTACTGCTTTATTTTATAACCCTGAAATAATTAATGAGACTACTGGAGTGCAGCTACCAGATATTTAAAATCAAGTATAGCCATGAAACAGCCTTCTAAAAGGTCATCTGATTGGTCAAAACAATGAAACAGTCTCATTAAAAGGTCATCTGACTGGTCAATACTACAAAGATGAAAAATGCAGCAATCAATACAAATTATATTTTACCACTTCATTTACTCATTTTGTATTATATTAACAACTGTACAAGGATTTAAAACCCATTATCAATATTAGTAAAGTGAAGAATAACGACTACATTTGAATACATGTACATGTACCTAATGGCTTCTAAAACGTAGATACTTCAGGCGTAATGTATGTAAATACTGTTCAACCAGACACATTTCCTGTCCTTGAAACGTTCCAGAATACTGCGAGTGGTCCAGATTTGTGAAAGTTTCTGGAAAAAATTCTTCTTCTTTGTTTATTACAAAATTTAGTCTGTCCACAAAGTCTATTTCCATGATGTACATTGTACAGGCCAACAGATAAGCCTATACATAATATTTATATGTGACTGTTCATACATTTATTGCATTTCTGTTCAGAAACTACACAGATCGAAACAAGGAAGAGCTTCATATATCCCGGCTACCTCAATCGTGCAACACCAATCCAAATTCTGGCACAAACATGCAAGTACATGGCATGTCCAAGGCCTTGTATTGCACGCCCACTGACACGCACAAACTCATCTACATGACAATAGGAGGCCCTATTATATACTTCTCAATGACACCAATCTATTGTTATCAAAGAAGGGAGAGATAGTTTAGCTGGGGTCACATGTTCATGTAGGGTCTACAATGTAACCTATTAATCTCTAAATGACAGACAAAATGAGCCCCTCTTGGACTTATCATGCTTTGTATTGATTGGTGTCAATTCTGAAGATATAGAAAAGATATAGGCCTCCATGTAAACAGTAAATTGCTGATTTAGGATGTGTTTTGATAGCAAACTAAATTATTTTTTTCTCCAAAATGGATGACACAGGTTTCTACATGTATAGTACATCTACATCTACATCTACAATGTAGGTCTGAATGTATGAGAGTATGGCCTTGAAAGTGTACCATTAGGCGGGTTCACACGTAGAGCGATAGCATCGATGCTATCTAGGTTTCCAGACTATTTTGGTCATGACCAGATAGTTTTAAGACCAAACGCTGTCTGAACGCAGATAGTCACGAAATAGAAGTGAGTGGGAGCTAGGTTTCGAAACTATTCTGGCAGCGAGTTTGGTAGGAGTAAATCTCAGGATCCAGCGACAAAGCATTGGTGCTTTGCGGTAGACCACCGACCGCGCTTGTGACTATTTGTGATGTGAACGCAATCGCTGCTTCACTCGCATTTTGACCATACCAATTATACTTGGGTCACTGTGTGTGGCACAGGAATTATTGTTTTGGCAGCGAGTGAGCGATGAATAGTCACGAGTGGGTGATAGAAGCAAGTCGATCACGGCCTGTCTGAACGCAATGGAAATAGTTTCAGACTTACAAAGCATCGATGCTATGTACTACGTGTAAACATAACCAATCACTTGAATCACCTGAACGAAACTCCCAGTTTGGTTCTGCGCGAGCGCCTATCTTCGCGTGCGCTAATGGGTGCGTCAAATAGTCTACTCACAAGTCGCATTTACGCTTATAGAGAGTGTAATTAAAATTGCAATATCTCTATATTTGAAGCCTATATTTTGAATAGACATGTACATGTAGTATAACGACATGGTACCTCTAACATACAGAGCAAAATATTTTTTGGTGATTGATACCCTTTTATTAAAGGGCAATCCAACCTTGGTAATGAAATCAGAAAAATAAGAAAAACAGGATGGTGAAAGTTTGAAACAAATCGGACAAGGACCAAGAAAGTTAAGGATGTTTGAAATCACTACAGCTATGCGAACCTCAAATTGGCAAACTGGTGAGTCGATTGTGACATTTTTGTGGACAACTCTCCGTTTGTCATGCACAAAAATATCATTAATTTTTGCGGTTTTCTTTGAGGTGCTCAAAATATATTGAAGATGGCATATTGTTCCTCATGAAGGAAAAAGATCCTACCGAGAAATACATTTTGAAAAAAGTGACATTTTAGTCATTTTGTGTGTTGGAGCGAATGGGAGAGTTGTCCACAGCTACATCACAATGTTTATAGGCCAATTTGAAATTCCCATATGTATAGTGATTACAACTTTCTGAAATTCATAACTTTCTTATTTTTTGTCCGATTTCGTTCAAACTTTCATCAATCTGCTTCTCTGATTTTTCCTCTTTCTTTCAAAGCAACTTGCCATTAAGGTTGGATTTCCCTTTAAGTATGTACATGTACATGTGTATAATGATGTACATGTAGATGCTTAAGTTTTTTAATCCATTTTCAAATCAAGGAAATTTTCTTTAAAAATTCAATGTAAAGAATCAGGGATTACATAAACTGTGCATGGATATGTACATGTACATTGTAGGGCATATATTATCAAAATCAATTTTCGGACACCAATTTCTCCATTTATAGATACATATACTTTTTATATAGAGAAAATAATTTAAAAATATTGAACAATACACTCAGTCAGTACCGGTAATAGCTTGGCCATGCACACCGGACTACCAAGGACCTGATGGCAGATCGTGCTGCTCATTTTCCGTCTAATTCTAAATCATCATATCTTTTCCATGATGATAATCCCATCCTCCGATACCAGCCTTCGCTGGTGTAAGAGCCCACATGTTTATCCCATCACTGCTCCTCTCTTCGTACTCGTATCCGACTTTCTTTCTCCTCATATCCGACGTGTTTACGCCACCAGCTCTCTATGCATCACCTCTTCATTTCACCTCATTACCAGGCTTTTCCTCTCAAGGGCTTTAGAGACGAATGGCGCACAAGGCGAAAGCCGATAAAGGCATGGCGCCTTTCACACAACATCCATCCCCCACACTGCGGGGTGCTAGAGTAATTATGTCATCTCGTTAATGCAGTTGCTCTTATTATGCAATCGTTATCTCAGGGCAGTTAAAATGTTATTTATAAACAAGTCTCCATATTCATTAAAAGCATTTAGGAGGCTCTCTTTCCTTCAAGCCTCTTCTCATTATCATGAACATTTTGATAACACTTTAGATTCTTAAAGTACAGCTTCAGCATACTGATAATGAAAGTATGTTTTACAATAAACTTAATGAATTTTTAACATGGAGATTACACTTCCTCAGCTCTTGGAATAACCATGAATAGGACAAAAACAAAACCACAAAAAACAGGACATATCTATAAATATCATATGAACGAGGGAAGAAAAAAAAACAATGACGTGGTCTATTCTGAAAATTTTCTCACATATTTTTGTTTTTATAAGAACAGAATCACATTACAATGTACTTTCACATCATTCAGAAATGTATTTGATCTTGAACAATGAACAATCAGAACAATGTGAACAATATGACCTACAGCAATCAACATATTAAGAAATATTCCCGGTTGATGGTGTAAAAGTCTAAATCCTATTTTCTTTTTCTAGAGTACACTTGTTTGCTTGTAAAATGTACTATTCCACTTAGTCTGGCAAGAACCCTAGACAAAATCCTATTAGTGGAATATAATTTGTCTTTAAATGAGCTTAAATCCATTTCCATTTGACACATTTTCTCATTCTAATCTTATCACTTAATCCTATTACAGTTATACAAACCTCTAATATGCTACACAAATATACATGTATGCTGATATACATGGACATGTACAAATGTATAGGAAACACATAATCTAGTGAATATTAATTGCAACAGTTAAAACGTAATAAGCTAATGTTGCAGACTGTGTGTCTCTGACTTTCATTTCCACTTCAGCTGAGTTGATTCAGGAAATATGGATGGAAGTACATGTTATAACTGCAAAGTAAACAATAACACCATACCATCGCAAGCTAATCAATAACATGATTTGACAGTCTTTAGTTTCAACAAGGTACATTATGATTACTAATGAGTTCTATACCATCATGTATATGATGGCCAAATGATTTTAAGTGCATGCACGTGTCTTAAATTGATTTTTTTTTGCACATTAAAGTTTAAACTTCAATTTCAATTACCGGTATGTAATGGCCCAAGCCAGGTCTGTAAACCTATGTTATTATATATCGTACTTGAATGTTGAATATTGCAACACACTTCCTTTGTATATATATATATATATATTCTTTCCTCTAGCTGTCTGCATTTTTTACCTTTCCTAAATGCACAGACATGAAACTGGAACAATACAGCATGAAATTGATTTTAAGTTCAGGACATCAGACCATGAAATTAGATGAAGCCCATTTACTCAGGAGAATAAGGAGGAAGAAATACTAAGTTGAGTAACATGAGCCACACTTCATGCCAGGAGAAAGCGGCCAGACACCGGCTGTAACAACTCTAGTCTACAGTGTGTTTCATCGCCACTCATTACATGGAGCTGTAGAGCTGCCATAAACGCTCTAGAGAATAACTGGGAAATAATTCTGGCATCCAGAGGCCAATATGGACGCTAATAGGGACCGAAAAGAGCAAAGTTTACCCCTGATATAGTGTGGCTAAATTAATAGGTTAATGATGAACAATCAACATATTAACTGCTGAAATGCCAAAAGGTTCGTTCTACAGCATAAAACTTGGTAACATCATACACTTTCCTGTCATTTTTCTTCACATTTTCTTCTTTCACTGCTTAAGCTTGCATTCCAGCCGACAGAAAGAAAAACAATTTAATTTAATTCAAAGATAGCTTTGGATCAATTCCCTAGCCCCCAAGTGAAATTGGCATTAGCACACCCACACAAACACATGTAAAATACCCACCAACTTTGTGGGTTTTCCATCTCACAAAAATGCAAATTCTACCTGAATTTTCCCTTTGAACAGCTTCCTATATACATGCACAATCAGCAAGAATCACATAACAGAGTGATTTTATTCCTTAGTTGGCTTGAAAATGTCCCAAACCAAATGCTTTTAAAAAAATCCAGGAATAAAAAAAGTACATGAAAACACACAACTCATATTGATCACAATCACAAAACATAATTCACCTTTCTTATTTATAAACAAAATTGCAGCAAATGAGTATTGTATCATTGCTATGTTTTGGGCTTAGCAAATCTGTACCCTACATGCATTCCGAATTCATTACATGTGTGTCATACAGAATAATAATACTCTTCCTTGATTATTAAACCGACATGTACATTAACCTAAATCGATACCTTGGCACTGTTTCATAAAACTTGTTATTTGTAACAAGTTCTGCCAAAGTTCTATGACAATTTTTCTCTCAGCCAATCAGATGCAAGGAATTCTGTAGCTTATAACAGTTTAATATTGCAACAAATTTTATGAAACAGGGCCCTCAAATAGAATGGGGAACAATAAATGTGCAAATTAGGTGCATACCAAAAACATAATTTTTTAGAGAATAATTAACTTTGTCTCAATTTTTTTGGCTCAGTTTTCATTACAAGGAAGAAACATGTAGGTGTGAGGGAATTTTACCGGGAATTTTACCATGTAGATAGAAGGCCCAAATCAACAGCGCATGGTTCAAACCCTGTAATGTACCCTACATACATGTATATATCACATGTAGATCATGTATTATTTTGATTAACTCATACAGCACGCTTATATGACACATGTTCAAAATATAGGCCTACATGGTTTCAATGCAAATCAGAGTCAAGTGTGCTTAATTACATGAGAATTCTAAGTGGGTTCTAATCACTAATTTTCTTCATGTAAAATGTTCGGCTAATCACACGGAAGCGTCTGATTTCAAGGAGCGTGTGACGCTCCAGCAGGATGACTTCAATTAGAACCTTGCCAAAGGTTCACAAAAAGTTGAGATGATGAAAATTAATCATGGTAGGAGCACACAGCTATAAATACAGAAATTGAGGTTAATTACTTGCACTATCAGCCACTGTAGTGCTCCATTAGGTTCTTATCCCACACTGTATAGTGATAAAGACAGCCAAATCATGTATCAACTTGAAAGTAGATATTTAATCATGTGATGCACTCAAAAGTCAATGAGAGGTGATGATATGGCAGTCAATAAATTAATACATGTGCCAACATCAGGAAGCCATAAATTTTAGCGACACAGTTGTGCATACATGTATAGCCAAACATCATGGATATTGATAATAATAATATAAAAACTAGATTAATTAGTTCTAAGTTTAGACAAAACAGTGAAAGGAAATGCATAAGAGGTATACAACTGGAAAGAAATGAACGATAAATGAAGCATTGTTTCACTTAGCATCCAATTAATCCCAGCCAGTGCCCACTTTCTGGCACGGAAGAAATCAATTAGATTTTCGGCAGATCTCCCGAGTCCAAAATAGTGCGGGGATGCTATAAATAAACAGGCAGACATGATACACCTCTCAAACTTGCGCTTATCTAATTCTCATTGATCAGAGATTCTCTGAAGTGCTGAAAATATCGACTGGGAGCCCCCTTGGCAATCAACTAGTGCATGCATGTGTTGTTTCATACTATGAAATTACGGGACCTTTTTTTTTTTGCAGGATGACTGGCATTGATCAACGGAATCATGTTTCAAATTTCAGACTCCAATGGACACACGCTTCATTTCAGTATATTCTAGTTCAAGAGCATGAGCATGTACAATGTAGTACTTATTTTAGTCCATTCATGATGAGGCTGTTGCCACAAAATGAGCATTACAGAATGTAAGTGAGATGACTTTTGTATTAAACTTTGTTTATCCTAATGACCACTCTAATTATACCAGTGTTATCTCTACTATTGATTTGGGGGGGGGGGGGGGTGGGGGAGGTTCTTGTGATTACATGTAGGTAAATGAAGGTCTTAAATGTACATGTATGTTTTACTTTAACCTTTTCAGGACTGGAATTATTTAAGAGCTAAATTGATCACATTCTGTTCTCCAAATTGGCAACAATATTTTCTTTTAGTGCTACATGGTTCTAATAAGGTGTAATGTCTTTGAAAACAATATACATGGTTAGAGATTTTGTCAAAAAGTTGAAAAAATTGCCAATTTTGATAAAAAACAATGATTTTGACATCTCAATACGTTGCCAATTTAAGGATTTGAAAGCTTATTCTCATTATTAAAAGTCCTGGCATCAAATGCAGCATGGTCATGCAACAAAAATGGAGATAGTGTGTGCAGAAACTTTTGCTCTTTCTACTCATGTATATGGTTTAGAGCTCTGAATCCTAAGTTATTGAGCCAAACCACAAAATGTGGTCAATTGTCTCCAAAGGGTCAAGTGTATCAATCACCTGAAAAAATTGTGTACAGCTAGAAAGTATCAAATCAATTAATCAACCTCAAAGAACTTTATCTGGCATTCTATAGGTCAACAGTTAAGGAGTATGAAAGAAATGAAGGATAACATAAATATGCTTGCACAGAACCGAATTACGCGTTTGGTTCCGCGCAAGCCCTTATCTTGGCATGTGCATACAGGATGCATCGAGGACTTAGTCTACTCACGAGTCGCTTTTACGCATACAGTAGAGAGTGTAATTGCAATATCTCTTTATAGAATTGATGTTTGAAGCCCACATTCTTAACGACATGGAACCTAACATACACAGCAAAATATTTTTGGGCGATTGGTGTACTACTATTCTACTCTTCTACTTTCAGAAAGATATTAACAGCTGTCTAAATGTACCATTCCAATTTCCAAATGGATTATCTCAATTCAAACACTTGCTTTCAATGAGTAATTTTGTAGGATCACAAGACCAAAACATCTACTTGAATGCATTACATGTGTGGGGAGGAACAACACTCATTAAAACAAAATTACATTTTGAAACAATGCTGTTGAACACTAAAAAGTAAATGAAGGCAAAACTAACCATCTCTCTTTCAAACACATTATAAGTAATGTAATGACAACCTGATATTAATTATAATTGAAATGTTGAAGACTTGAAACTCTCTGGTTTTGAAAACTGTACCAACTTGTCTCCCTTAGTCTGTCTTTCTTTTGATAGGGGGTGGGGTGGGGTGGGGGGGCAGCATCCATTTTCCCACTGGTTTCATTAGCTTCTCATCTTACATGCACTTCTAATCTACCTCCAATCTCACAAATGCATTGATGAAAACTGACTCCCCGTCTGATGAAGTCTCATTCTCCTATCCAGTTTGCTTGGGGCTCTACCAAATACAGGTGAATACCAAAATAGAAACCATTTCTTTGGATCGAGGTAGAGTGCAGAGAAAGAGAACTGTCACAGCAATGTGCTGCTCTGTTTCCTGAATGATTTAATACTTTCAATTTAGCCAAATATTGTCAAAAATGTGTGCACACTTTGCATTCATGAGAGTTTCCACAAACACTGTACGTGTATGTGTATGCACAGTAATGCAAACACATGTACATGTATGTACATTTAGTTCATTAATATCTGTAACATGTGCTTGTACGCGTATACTTGCAATGCAGAGCGATAGAAGTTATAAATACTCTTGTACTTGCACAATGGACATGGCCATCGGTATGATTGTTTCAAGTGCATGATGAATTGCCAATTAAGACTAGTGAGGTATATGTAACCATTACTTTTAGTACTGCATGATGATTTTGTTCAAAGATGATCAACTGTTTATGAATAATTGCTTTGTCATATATATGGTTTCAGTGTATAAATTGTTACTTCCTTAAATGCACATACTTAGTAGTGTAGGCCTACTTCTAAAAATACATCAGGAGCTACATGTATAATTTGATTAATTTCATAATTAGTATCGGAAAATATTAAAATTTTGCATTTACTGTACATGTACAAGTACATGCAGGCTGAATTGATGCTTCAATAGATTATAGATCAACCTGATCATGAAATACATCACAGATGACTAGATACGTACCTGTACTTACCATCGAAGTAATAGCCAAAATAAACAATAAGACAAAAAGTACTTGTAACTGGGCACTACTTGGCAACCTGGGGCCAGTTTCTTGAAACAGACATAAGTCTAAGTTCATGGACATCCCAAAGAAATGCGTCTTCAAGAATTAACACGTGTTTCAATGGGATTTCCACAAACTTAGGCTTATGACGGTTTCGAGAAACTGGCCCCTGTTAGGTACTGTAGGTAGACTTGTTTCAATATTTGAAAGCAGTCTTGTTATTGCCCTATTCCTATAAAAAAAAGTTTTGAGGGTATTAATAAGACACACTTCTAGTCGTACTGTACACCACATCTTCTGATCTAGTTCTCTCTCTTTCAGCCATCTCTGGATTCCTCCCCTTTATCACTTCCCCACCTCTTCAAATCAGCGAGATGGAGGTGGCAACAACTCGTCCCCGTAGCTCCGGGGGCGATGGCAAAACACACTAGGGGAAGATAGAAGTGGGTTATGATCAGAATAGATCTGGAGATATCTGGTGTCGGCACATCTCCACGACGACGGGTGCATCTTCTTTGCTGGTTTGATGACAAATTGGAGTCTAACACCTCGCCCTGAGGAGACTTTCTTGATTTCTAAAAATGGTGGTGACACACATCTTTATTTGTGTCTTTCTCAAGAGTCATGCTGCATGAATGACCTTTCAGCATAAAGTGCAATGTACAGGTGACCTTGACATATGAAGAAAAAGAAAGGTTTTACTGAACAATCCACGTTCAGTAGCTTGAAGATTAACAGTAGTAAGAAAATAGACCATGATTCCATCATACCAAAGAATCTTTAGGCTATATGTATGAATCTGTTCATTTTCAGTCTGTTTAATAGCGACTGTTAAAATCTTTGACAAGAATTACAAAAACAAAGGAAAACCAAAAGGTACATGCAGGCCAAATTTAGATGGATGGGCTTTAAATACAGATTTACTGTCAGGCTCAGAAGTCTACACATGTACATGTATACCATCCATCATTTCTTCCTTTCAAAATCACTGTTTAATATGCAAGTTCTATGTCCTACGCTGTTGTATTCATGACCACTTGAAAATGTCAATGTTAAATCAATAGAGAGAATACTGTTGCTAAATTTGCTAATTCACCAATCTTGCATGCATGCACAATTGAACACATAAAGTACCAATACACATCACACAGCAAGTAACCATATATTCAACGAAGTGTGAGTGCTGATGCATCACACAAATTATTTATTTCCAGCTCACACGGAGGTGATACCTGTATGCTACTACATGTACATTCAGATATTGATCTTAATTTCGCATGCTGGAAAATATAATTGCCATTCAGACCTCACACACATCTCATACTAAACTCCATGAAGCTTTCGTTCTCCTTTTCTATACTAGTATTTTTCTGTCTCTCTCTCTCTCTCTCTCTCTCTCTCTCTCTGTCTCTCTCTCTCTCTCTCCACCTCCTCCTCCTTTCTTTTCTCTTCTGTCTCAATCATTCCAGAATCTCATTCATCTCAATAGCACAGCTGACGTAGGTTACTTTTTCACACTCTTCTATTACATCAACTGCGTTTTCCATGCGATTGACAGTTACAGAATTGCAAATTATAACATACACTTTAAGCCTAATGAATTTAGAAACTGTTCCATATTGCACGGATGCCAGACCCCAGCTCCTCATTTTTATTGCTACTTTTATGGTTCTTACCAGTCATCAATACAGAGTCAACTTGCATTGTGTACATGATGAAATGTACATTATGCAGATTGAATTAAGTTCAATGTCAATTCTGCGGGACACCAATATGGAAGAGCAAGGAAACTCTCATTCATATTTACATAGGCTGATCTTTTCTTGGTCTTCTTTCCTCCATTGTATCATTTCTGTTCCTGTACTGTTTATCTACGCTTGGATAGAAGGCCGTCCAGGAATAATAAACAGTTGTCAAAATATGCCATGCGGATTCAGCAACACGTACAAGTACACGTACACGAAGTACAGGCAGATGCATCACACCTTGCTGAGTATGCTGTACATGAACATGAACATGTACAGCGCATGAAACAATGTACCATCTATTAAACTTGTTCTTCCCATTGTCAAATGGGGAATTTTTTGGGGGTCCTTGCAAGGTGATACCAAAAATATGTGCACATTCTCAAAGATATTGAATTTTTAAGAAAGCAGGTGAACCTGAGCAAGTAAAATATAAGCAAATACTAAACACTCACACAAGTACCTAAATGACGTTGAACCAACACACAATCCAAAGACAATCACTGTCATGGAACAGTTGATATTTCTCTTATCCTTTGCAGCAAATCAGTGATATAAATCCAGTATCTTATTACTATCTACTAAGGCCGAGTCATATCGGTTTGTAAACTGGTCCTCGATCCCCGGTGCCGTTTTAGCAATCGTAAAATCCATCGCGATTTTAAGTCACATGACAATACGTGTTTGAGAAGGAAGGATATTCAGAGAAATTCAATATTTTGACACCAAAACCAACTTTTTTAAACAAGAATCCAACAAAAAATTCAAATGAATAAAAGAATAGAAATGTCTTTTACTGGAGATTGAATTGTGGCATGAGTTTTCAGCTTTGAGCTACAATTAAAGTGATATTTAAGCCAATTTTTTGAAGTGTCTAACCAACATTTATGTGCAAATTAAAAAATGCAAGACTTTGTAACCAACTTACCGCATCTAAAAATATCAAGTCAAATGGACATGCTAACCTTATGTAAAATATTCTTGGTCCATCAATTTATCGGTGCATCGGTGTTCAACCTGAGCAAAGCCGTAGATCCCCGGTTTACAAAATAACCGATATGACTCAGGCCTACTATCTACTGCCCCAAAAGACTTAGCAGAGCTCTACAAAAAAGGTATCAATAAAAGGCACTTCTTTACAATCTTCTTTGGTAATTGAATCTCAATAATGAAAAGACATGTACACGTAGTCCTATATGGATACCTTCAAACGTGGTAAGTTTAGAAAGCGTGATGAGTTTCTGCAGCACGCACTTTATGCACATCACAATTACATTCTACTTGCGCTATAGTAATACCAAATTTAATAAGGAGAAAAACTTTGTACATTGGTTCCATCTAATTAGTTGTCTTGATGTATGGAACCCGTAACACAATATTTTCTTTATCTCAATGTAAATGTTAAAAAGTCTCTCTCTCGTTGCACGACTGTAACACGGCCGACTTGACACACAAATTTTCCAGCTCAGAAAGCATCCGTTGCATAATTTGCTCATCCAAGGAGACATTATTAGCTTTGGTCGGCAAGATAGCAAATATAATCAAGTCCAGTTCATTACCTCATCAATTCATTCAGCAATTTCCCCAATAAAACTCTTGTCTGTCTCTGTCTCAGTCTCTCTCTTTCTCTTTCCTCCTAATCAAGAACATCTCTACATGTATGTAGTGAAATTTCGGGTTGGAGACGTGCCTGGTATTGATGTGCATAGTCAATTTTTAACTTTTTGTCCAACTTTTTTTTCTGCATGAAGTTGTTTCTGTTTCAAAATTTCTAAACTCTATTTCCCTTCCTGACATCATTATCTCTTTCCACTTCTCTATGTACAATATATATTTACCCCTTCTCTCTCTATCTCTTGCTCTCCCTCTCTATCATAGTTCTCTCTTTTTCATTTTAGCTCAATGCAAAAGATGCATCTCTCCCTTCTTCACGCTCCTTCTTTTTGCTTTGCTTTCCCTTTCTCTCTGTGCAACAAATACAATATCTCTCCCCCTTCCTTCCTTTCTCTCTCTATCTCTCTCTCTCTCTATCATTTCTCAAGATTTCTCTCCCTCTATCTTTCCTCTTCCCTTCATTTGTCTCTCTCTCTCTCTCTCTTTCTCAAGCCCATCTCCAACATGCTGCCCAAGATTATCAGGATTACATGCTCCCTTTCACAAGAGGCTATCTGTTTGCCACTTCATCATTTCAGGATTCTTGCACGACTCAAAATCAGTCAGCCAACTTTCTCCTTTGGATGGATGGTAGTACTGTAGTAGTCTCTTATCAGATACAAGTGGTCATACTACAGGGCTCATCAGGAAATAAAACTACAGGTGTACACTGAATCAACAAAAAGAAAGGTCTCATATTCATAACACAACTCTTGGACATGTCCACATGGTACTTGAAGGCCTGGGAAAATATATTAATTGAAATAGATCAACAAACATTGTAAATCATTGTCAACAAAATATAATCATACTGTTCACACATGTGTTCTTTTTATTCCAAAAATGAACTGCATGTAGCAAGCTATGATATATTTGATATTTTTTTGTGCTCACTTGTTATTTACATTGTAAGAGCAAATGTAGGCCTACATGTACAAGGGCATGAATATGACAATACATTACAGATTTTCAACTGTGTCTAGAATAAAATTTTCTGGAAATATCTTCCTGTTGAATTTCTCTTTCCAATAACATTACAAACACTTTTTTTAATGGTTACTCTTATATTGCTACATGAACGGATATGATGCTGTTCCTCATTTGGTGGGAAATGATAGTTCAGAATCATCTTTACTTTCACTTTCACTTTTTAAGCTTCAGCCATCAAGCAGTTGATTACAGCTGTAATTAATCACATAGCAAAACCAGTAATGTAGAATGTGTCAATAAATCTGAGTAAGGACCCTAGGGGGTGTTTCATAAAGCTGTTCGTAAAGTTACGTATGACTTTACGAACGACTTGAATGTGAAGTGCCAGATAATATGCCCAATGTTTTTCCTGATGTTTTGACAAAGTGTGACTGTATTTCCAATAACCTCAATAAGATTATGGCAAAAAATATACTTTGCATTAAAAATGTTTGTTATAAAAAGAATATTAATCTACATCTGCACAGTTCAACTTTAGTTGATGCAGTTAAAAATGATTGAGCATCCCAACTGGCTTGTCATATTTAAGTCATGCGTAACTTTACGAACAGCTTTATGCAACACCCCCCAGGGCCCTCTTGTATAAAAATTTGTGATTAAATGCAACTCAAAAAAATTAAACGCAAGTCACAAATATGCGATCCTGTGAAAATCAAGTTGCGTTTAATTTTCTGAGTTGCGATTAAACGCAACTTTCTATGCAAGAGGGCCCAGGAGATGTAAACATGTACATGTACATGTAGGCAAATCATGTTATGTGTAAAACATTAATGATCAGGTTAAGGGGTTTAGAGGGACAAAGCTACATGTAACATACACCTGTATATACTTCCTACTAAAGGTACCATTCAACTTTTTAGTATAAACAAAAGAAAAGTGATCAAATCATGCATGAATGTTCATTTTTTTTTGGGGGGGGGGAGGTTTCAAGTTTCAAGCAAAGGGAATTATTGCATTTGAGAGAAATATTTCATTCGGCCCTTATTTTTATTTCATGTTTATCATCTCGTCAGACACTATGGATCCATAGTTTTTGTCATGGTCCCCAAAATGTTGAATAATACCTCTAAAGTTACTGTACTGACATCACTAGTCCTCTGCTGACATTTGATTTTTAGCCTTTCCATCTCGGAATCAATCTCCATTGAGGGTTTGATGGTCCGACCTGACAGAGGGATTCCTCCTATTCCCCATTTCTCTCAAACATCATCCCATTTCTTTCTTTCTTCCTTCGTCTCCACATTATGAGTACTCACATGCATAAGCCATCCCACTCAGTTGATGAAATTTTCCATTATCATCAGCTATGAGAGTGGATTCCATTTATTTCAAACAAATTAGCAAACTGATATATTTGAAGGAAAGTATCATAGCAAATTGCCTTACATACAGTATGCTATATAGCAACTCCACTTTTCGTGATTGTTGGAAAGGGAACAAATTAAAACATTTTTCTCATGCTTCACATTTTTATGCTAAAGGTGTTTACAAGCAGCATAGAGAAGTACATGTACAGTATGGTGGTATATCATGCTGCAGGGCGATTCCGTGCAGTGTTCCATATGGCATATGACATTTATCCAGGGACATTTCCCTGGTTTATATATTTCATCTATATATTTCATCTATATATTTCATCTATAAACAAAAAATCTTGTTATGACCATGACTACATACAAGTAGACGGTGACACCAGATAGCGCCATTATTCAATTATCAAGACATTCTTCAATTTTGGATAAAATATGTGGAAAAAAGACGTATGTTGTCCAGGACACATTGCATGGAAACGCCCTTTAGTGGTATTGGTAACAGTGCTATTTTTCTTTCTATAATTCTAATCGTTTGCCATATTACAAGTCTGCATCCAAAAGGATTCATTTTAGCCAGGAAACATTTTTATAATTTATATTTCTCCATTTTAGGCTATCCTGAGAATGGATTACACATACATTGTACGCATACTATACTAGGCATAATATGCCTCTCTTACTATCCAAATTCATTTACATGGGTTACAAAGAGGTCATCTACTGAAAGCATAGTAAGCTATATTAACAGCCTCTATATTTGGGTTGCTAATCCTGTCTAGACCCTCTGGTGTCTGGTTACAACGCTGGGTCTATTGTATCGTTGATGACATCTAATTAGTAAGATGGTCAATAGCTTAACATCTAAAATGGCAGTCTGCTCACAGTTCACTGGTAACAATAGCTTCATAACCTACCAATGACTACAAGTATACATGTACAAAAGTTAAATGCATCTAAAAAATTTTAAAGGCTTGCATAAGGGTTGCTTGAAATGGCAAAAACATCCTTACAATTTTCAATATGTTATGGACAAATTGTTTTTTTCCCCAGTTAATCTGTAACTGCATGAATCATGTACATGTACAGTACAGTTCACATGTACATGTGTTCCAAGGTCTCTGTCGAACATCATGGAATAGAACCTCTCTCTTTTCCTCCTTATTTTTCATCTTTTCTCATCATCTTCAAAATATGAAGACTCAAACTAACAGGTCTTGACTGTGCTCATTGCAATCCTCCATCGATCCAGCCGGCAGGTCAAAGAAACACACCATGAATCTCACCAAGAAACTCTCCAGGTATTCAGGTATCACATCAAGCAGAGCATTCTCCTGCACCACTGTCTTATCAAGGCTAATTATCCCCTCATGTGAGATACCATTCTCTCGCTACCCTCACTGGAGATCAAAACAAATTAATTACTCAACCCTGGTCCACTCTGTCCATTAGTATACACATCTGCCTTTTCTTGAGAGGACCTAATCCTATAATTAGATTAAAATGAACAAGAGCTAGGCCAGAGAAACAAATAATAATGATAATCATAGAGTGCGGCCTGCTATGAACACAGCTGTTGCAAAATTTACGCTGTAGGCCTCATTATTGATTTTACCTATAGGGTAGTTGTCTAGAAGCATTGTTTGTGTTTGGGGATTTATTTTGGGAAGCAGGCCAAAATTAATCATTTAGGTGCATACAATGTAAACTTAAATATCTTCAAAAAATAAATAAATCACTAGAAATCACAAGGTGGTTCATAATAATCTCAAGATAGACAATGTGCATGTACATGTACTGTGTGAAGACAATAGGTACGTTCACACGTAGAGCGATAGCATCAATGCTATCTAGGTTTCGAGACTATTTTGGTCATGACCAGATAGTTTTAAGACCAAACGCTGTCTGAACGCAGATAGTCACGAGATAGAAGCGGGTTGGAGCTAGGTTTCGAAACTATTCTGTCAGCGAGTTTGGCAGGAGTAAATCTCAGGATCCAGCGACAAAGCATCGATGCTTTGCGGTAGACCACCCACCGCGCTTGTGACTATTTGTAATGTGAACGCTGCTTCACTCGCTGCTACCTTCACTCGCAACTTCGCATGATATGACCCCTGTGCACAAACTTCAATACCAATTTTACTCGGGTCACCGTGTGTGGCGCAGTAATTATTGTTTTGGCAACGAGTAAGCGATGGATAGTCACGAGTGGGTGACAGAAGCAAGTAGATCATGGTCTGTCTGAACGTACTGGAAATACATGTACATGTAGTTTCGAAACTTACAAAGCATCGATGCTATGTACTACGTATAAACATTTATAACTAGTATCTTCCTCTCCGAAAGTACATGTGCATGTACATTACACTGGTAAATTAAAGCTAAATTATTTTCATACACTGCAAATATTCCCAATCCCTGGCAAATTTTTACAATTGAATCCCTCTGTATTCTTTTTTTTTCTAAATTTTTCAACATCATTTCACTGATAATAATATTTCATCAAAGTAGACAGTGTTGTAGCTAGGGGGCACCTTCCTTTATGAAACGGTGGGGGAAAACACAAAAAAAGAAAAAAAAAGAAAAAGGAGAAGGGGAAAAGAACTAAAAAAAAAAAAAAATAGCTCTCTATGCAACAAAACCAAGATGTTCATTTCTTACAGAGGAGTTATAGAACTTGTGACTTTGAAATTTCAAAGGCAGTACATGTACATGTATCTACAAGATGTCTACTGAACCTTTGCAAAGTTTCAGGAAATTTGTGTAAGTCTGTAAAAAGAATGAAGTACCTTTAACTTCAATTTTTGATTTTCCTGATACACTCTTCATGAATACATGTATAAATGCCTACACCAGGAATTTCTCTGCCTACAGTTTGTATCAATGATGCAGTGCAACACATCAAATTAAAAGCACATCAGCTGTACAGATATGACTAGCTTGCTAATTGATTACATCCAAATTAAAAATATATTTCCTGTTTTCAAATGCTTGCTTGCAAGAGAGAGCACGTTATAAGAGGTCAGCGGTAATGGCTGGATCACCATGACTAAACACAAATCTTTATTAACATATTAAGCATTCAGATGGAAATGACCATTTACAAGTTTGTAGTGGCAATGAACTTTGTGGTTTGGTGCCTCTGTGCATCCTTAATTGATCAGGACATACAAGGATGATTCTCCAACACTATACATGTATATGAGTGAGATTAACTGTAATTGATGTGGGCAGAAAGAAGTTTGAAAGCCTATTTACAACATATAAATAATAAAGGACTTTTGTTTACATTACCATCTCCTTTTCTGAGTGGGTGGTGACACAGATCCAGGATTTCAAAACAAAAATAGCCAGAAAACCTTACACGCATGCTAAGGAATTTAACCAAAATAGAGGGGGCGTACATAAAACCTTTATGTGCCTGCTAATGGAGGCACTCCCAAAATGACGGAGGCGGCAGCACACACCTCCTGCACCCCTCCAATATGCCACTTTTTAAAGTTGATCAGTACTTCAGTACCTCTTTAATGATTCTATGAAAGTTCAATATTCATCTTGTATGGTAATTTTTGGTTTCATATGAAACTCTTTAAAAGTTATTTTTACTCTTTATTTATGGTTTGATACAACTGAATAATATCATTCATATGATATTGAGATGGGAATGAATAGAATACTACATTATCTTTCACTGGTCAAAAATTGCTTAGTATGCTATAAATAAAGATAGATGTATAGATAAGCCTGATGAGGCAAGTTGGCTCAGTCTGTAAAAGCGTCTGAACCAAAGATCATGGCTTCGAATCCATCCCGGGTGGATGACTGAAGCATGCGTTGTGTGTTAACGTGCCCCTTCCCTGTAGATGCAGGCTATGTTACAGTGGAAAAAACTCTGTCCCTCAGATAGGACGTTAAATGGAGACCCCCGTGTAGAGGAGAGTCACCACCTTTGCCCGTTAAGAAGCCATTGCACTGTTCGAAGAAGAGTACCGGTAGGGGAAAAAACCCCACTGGGTACTAGTGGTACACTTGCACATCCCATTCAGTTTGGGAGGAGAGACCTGAGGGTTTTTTACAAGTAATTCAGTTCGCTTTTCCCTCCCAGGCACATGAGACACCAATACTTAATACTATTAAATAACGTTTGTCTCTTCTGTAAATTGCACAGTGCATTTTGCAAACGCACTTGGGAAAACAATGCAATATCAGTAATCACCTACAAACGCTGTTGTTGGTTAATTCATTTTATTTACTACTTTTTTTTGTGATACAAATGTTATGCGGTGTTTTGTTTTAATTGGTTTTCGTGAGATTCAAAGAATCCAAACACTTTGGACAAATATTTCATCATACTGTACATGTACATGTAGCTCGAAGTACCTTTACGTAATAAGTCTTTTACACAAAATAATACTTTTCTTCCTCTCCTATCGAGATTTTGACTAATCTACATCCTATTACCTCTTCCTGTAATCTTTACAAGAAGATAAAAGAGACTAAAAAAGTAAAAATTTACATAGCCTATATATTGAAAAAGAAATAGATCAATCTTATTTTTATAACCAAGAACCCCTCACAGGCATTTGTACATGTACTTTTTTCATGTACAGTGCAGGCCTACAAACTTACTTCCAAACAAAGTTTGTCGCATTACAGAAGGAAAGGTTCATGATCTAAAAAAGCAAATGATTAATACTGAAAATGGGGAAAAAAGAGACAAAAGGAAAATAAAGGAAAGCAGGGAATTAAAGCACACACAAATCCTCGAGCTTCCCAACAAATAAAACACCCACTCATCACGCTCCACCTCTAAATCAGCAAGTATGAATCACAGATTCAGTCTGCAGGCCCCAGTGCATCCTCAAGCGAACATACTGTAATCATGGACCCTCACTCTGTATATTGAGTATGTCCTTCATGTAGTGCTATAATCCAAAAAGGTAATACATGTACACAGTCTACATGTATGCTGTTCAAAGTTGAATTTCGGCTCAGTTTTAATACCGCATGCTTCAAGTTCAAGAACAAATTATACAAAATGCAGGATGATACTATATATTGTGTACAACTGTCAAACCAGACAAGTTTGCGAAATCAAGCTTTTGCAAAATGTAAATGACAGCGATGTGCACAGCAAGAAACTTTTGTGATTCCAAAAATGTAGTGTTAAATGTCAATTATGATTCTATGATTTTGCAGCATAAAATTTTCGCGAATCTGAATCACTTGCAAAATTTGCAAACATTAAATGTACATTTACAGGCAAGCTTCTGGTTGTACAGTATGTTCGGATGAATATTTCAAAGTATTGTAAAACAAATTACGTGTTACATTCAGTAAATTTATAACCCAAGTACAGTACATCAGTCTCGATGACAAAGTAACATCAAGCTTGGACCTACAATCAGTCATCTACACTGTACATGCAGGGTTACTTTACTGGTACAAATGTATGTGTACAATTCATACCATTTTACTTGTAAATTACCTGAAGTGAAATTCTGTTTGGAGCTTTATATGTTTACAAGTGTACAATTACTGTATGCAGCCTAAATTGAAAGTGACAGTAACATTCCCCATCAAATTCAAGGTTTACAACAGAAATACATTGTACATGTACATGGACAATGCTTTTAAGAGGTGTTCGAAAGGTAATCAAGTACGTGTACAAGGTTATCTAATTACAATAATTGAGACATAAAAAGGAATGTTGAGAGCAATGTGGTGTCAAAGGTCATACATATGTACATGGAGCTGAAATTCACCCCTAGACTACTGGCAAAACTGTGGACTTTGGATGACACTCGCTAATCGTCATGTTTGTCAGCTGGTTGACACTTGATCCATTCTCTATCTACACTGTCTTCCTGGTTCTGTTTATGTAATAACTACTCTAGTATCTAATGTAAATGATTACATGTAGTTCTACCTATAGGAATGACCCCATCATGGACAAACTGTACTGGAAAGGGATGTTGATAAATGCACTTATAAACCAACAAATTACTGGCAAGTTGGCAACATTGCTGTTTTACAGATTCTGTGCTTTCCATTGACTTCAAGTGGACTGTTTATTAGTTTCACAATTTTGATCATAACCTGCTTTCTATCTGTGGAGTGTAAATAGTACAGAGGTACATGTATCTGCCATGGTTTTATGAAGTTCTGCTTATTGAATCCTACATGTAGCAATCTGAAAGCTTCTCGAATCCAATGCATATGACCAAATCGAGCATGTTTTCTATGGATATAAAGACCTTTACCACACTTGTATTTTCATTCATTTATTAACTATTCAAACATTATGAATTTAAATTAAGCTTGGACTGAGCAAAAATGAATCTAATGGATGGGGATAGTAGACTTGTACATGAATTCTAGAACTGAATCTCCTTCTTCCCATTTTTTCTGTACAAAGCCTCTAAAATGATCTGTTTGATATTAGGCTCAATGAAACAAATTGAGAAGGGAAAAAAGAAAGAGGAATGCCATGTGAAGGGTTCCATTAGTGTCAACATAGAGATCAATTGGCAGTCGTAAATTATAAGTGTCAAAATACAAGTATAACCCCAAAAAGTACATTGTACATGTATATAGTCTATTATACATACATGTGTATCTGTACCTGTTGGTATTACAAGTTTGCATCTTTTTTTGCAGGATGTGAACAATATCTACACTAAAACTTTGAAGTTATTTGTAATCCAAGGAACTCTTGATATGTCTCCTTGATTCTATGAATCAGCACAACTACCCACTTACAACTAAAATGTCGCTTTGCTGGGGCCATTATACAATTCTTGCATTGTAGATAGATCTACCACATCTATGCAAGATAATGTGCAAAAGAATAATGTTGACTTTACCCTGAGCTAAGCCACACTTACCAAATAGAAGTACAGAGAAAGGAGTCAAAAAGTTTTCACAGTTTGGGGATTAACATTAGATGTCTTCTCCTTTTCTACTCTCCCACACTCTTTCTCTCATTCTTTTCTACAATAATAGCAGGATCCCAATATATTACATAATCCATGATAGACAGTTGTCTTACCTTCCGCTATGTCTCCTCGTGCTGCTGCTTCCAGTAACTCTACATTCTTGGCAAATGTGACATGCCTCCTAGTCTGAGGTTCCTTCATTTGGTTGGTATTCTTGCGTTGCCTCTTGGTAAATTCCTTATCCGACTGGTGGTACCGCTTGAGCTGTTGGGCACGTCGCTTTCGAGCATGCTTCAGCCGCTCCTGGACACTCATCTTCTCCAGAGTGGCCATCTCCATGACCAATTCGTCATGCGAGGTCATGTTGGCGGAATTGTAAACCATCAGCTAGGATTAACAACTACTTCAAATCAAGCCTCCTTGACGGAGTGCACACGGGTCAGTGAGTGCCTGACCAAAAGTAACGGCAGGTTACCTGTGGATTGCACAGCAATTGGACAGACTCATATATAATACATGAAACCGGTGTGATGTTCACGATTAAGCCGTTACTTCCACAGTGAATCCTAAATCTCTCTGATCACGACTGTACTTTGCTATGATCACAGCATTTACGAACTGCGTATGTGAAAGATTTTCTGAAGCCAGGATGTCAGTTTAATGTACACAAGCAGGAGTTGCCTAATCACTTGTGAACTCTGCAAAGCAAGGCAGTGCTACCTTCCCAGCGCTACTTTAAAACTCTACCATGGAGTTTCCTCTCTCAATATCCTCAGGAAGTGCCACTCAGAGCATTGTCCTTTGACCTCAACAACATGGTAGAATCCACCGGCAGGGGTGCATATATCCTTTCTTGGAAGATGGGTGAATCCTTTGATTTAAGATATATAACTTGGGCTGTATACGATGTAACAGGATGCTACATTCATTCCCACGCATACACCTTCCAGCGGGACTGCACCGTTTCTCCTGCAATGGGGGTGCGGCAAACTTGAGCTCTGATCGATTCTGTGAGATCACTGACGGGGAGTCGCTGTTGAAAGGGTGTGCTCTATCAGCTACCACTCACTATGAAGTCACTCTCACAAATGGGACCTGTGAAGGAAACAAAGCATTAAAAACATGAATTGGGCTGGCTGACAAAACTGTTTTAAAGACCTACATGCCTCGCATCGGTACCCTATTCATTCATTCACCTTGGACTTTGTTCCAAGAGACACACAGAAAAAGAGTGTCAACAATTTGTCCAATGCATGGCTGATAATAAGGCCTATCAAGGGTAATGGTTCAGGTGGAATAATAAAATCTTCTTCCTTTTTTGAGGGGGAGGATTAAAAAACATATTACAAACAGTTCCTCTTTCAGATAAATATGAAAGATTACTTATTAACAGAATTTATATTATATAACGGAAAAACTTTGATTCACTATAAAAATATATAAATTCAAAGAGGAAATATGTTTTATATAAGGAATATTGTATACTAACATGAATTTTTAAAATTGTTTTTAAACTACATGTACATATATATCAATGCTAAAATGCTGCTGTTTTAATTATTCTAACTTTTCACCCTAGACCTTTCAGCTCAAATCTCCTTATTCTGTGACTTCTATTTAACAAACTAGCACTATATTATGAAAGTAAGCCTGACATACATGCAGCTCTAAACTTGGGTGATCAACAAATGGTCTTACAATAAAAAACAACAGCCTTCCACAGCATGACAACATAAGGGGGTGAGTCAGCACCCCTGATCTTCCTCATCACCTAACAACCATACACACCAATCTTTGCAAAAACAGGATGACCAGATTCAAAAGTACTAACGCAAGGAAATTTGTTTACATGCAGTGATAACATGAGGGCCATGAGAGAGGAAGTTACACTGACTACATAACCCAAGCTCTCAGAAACTCCTACCGGTACTTTCATATTAGAATTTCTTTACATTCCCAACAAGTTTAAGATTTTATTTTATCATATTTCACAATGTAGGTGTAGAGTAAATTAATAGAGTCTATTCTTCTATGAATTCACCTTTTCAGAAGACAGAGAGAGTGAGAGTATAAGGTACATGTAAGAAGGAAGTATAATTAGCAGACAATAGAAAAGCACAATTTATGAGATCCAACTCAAGATCATATCGTCTGTTGAGAGCCAGAAGTGCGCTAACTGTGTGTTAAGGTATATGAATTAACGCCCTTCTGGCTCCAAACAGACGACATTCACATTAGTGATGTTCTAGATAGATCTGAAACTTGGAAGGAGGCTCAGTGTGTATAAAGGGTATTGTGATTAGGATTATAAATGACAGGATAATGGTTTGTGGAGTAACTCTGACATTTTGGGAGGTTCAAAATGATATTTTAAGTGCAAACACTCATAAATATGAAGCTTTGGCCAAAAATTTCCAATCATGCCAACGATATTTATTATAATATAAAAGTCAACCATGCACTTTACTATTTAATACACACTTACATGTAATCAACTGCTTTTCAACAAAATGTTATTTAATTTCATCCTTTCGGAAATCTGCAGCATGACTGAATTATTATATTTATGCAAGATATACTGAAATATCAAAATAATTTACATATGTATCTATATATACATGAAATTGTCAAATAAAATTTTTCTGAATCTTCTATTAAACATGAAAATAAAAACGACTCCCGTAAGTCTACATAAATTGAATGCTTTGCTCAAAATCTTGCCAATCAACCTTGATACACATGGCAAAAGGAGCAATCAAAATGTGTTATTTCAATGAAAAATTGCTGGAATTGGCCATGCCTTGATACAAATATAGAACATTTAAGGTGAATTGGAACAGGCCAGGATATTGCCAGTGGCACAGCTAAATCCCACATAATATTGCTCTGGAAGTTGGGACCTAAATAGACCATCGACTAAACCAAGTGAATGACAGGATATATAGACTCCCGAAGGACTTTGAATCTCATGATGCCCACAGTCATTACTCCCCTGCTCAGTTATAACCGAGTCAAGTGTATAATCACTACCGTGACATTTTTGTTACACATGCACAGGACTTCAATACATGGTACAGTACTGTCCAAAATGTTATAGTTTGGAAAGGGAAAATTCATAGTTCAATTAAAATCAGAATTGCATTGCATTGTGGTTTTCTGAATTATACAAGCACATTTTGTGGTCTCGATTTGTCAAAAACTGAAGACTTAATTAAAAAGTCTGCGCATTATTATTATTTTACAACTAGTATTTGACGAAATATCATAAAACATACTAAAAAATCAAAATAATCTAATATCTTTTTACAAAGAGCAAACCTAAGTCTGATATGAGATTTAAATATTTAGCTATAAAAAAAAATCAAACATGTCTTTTTTTTAAACCTAGTATATTAGACCACATCCAAATTTTGTTTGTAATGAGGGGGGGGGGGGGGGGGGGGGGGGGGAGATCCGGAAAAGAAGTTTCATCCATGGCCACTTCCGATGTGTGTGCAATTCAGTCATGTGTATTATTACTCCACTGTCAATAGCTCAATCATTCTTCTTTTTTTTTCTTTTTTTGAGAACAGGAAATAGCCACATTTCCTGACAAATTCTCTATTTACAAAATGAAAATATATTTGGAAGAGAATGAGTCTCTCATGCATTATCAGATATAAAAAATAAAAAGACAGCAACCTGTACCATACACAGATCAACATTATTTGGGGTTTGTTACAACTATGAAAATCTGTGTAAATCTACAGAAAAGTAAACCGAAATAGTTCTGTGAAATGTCCAAGGGGTAATTGGTGAATACATGTATATATATCATGCTTTTAAAGAACTGAATCATAATACTGATTGCTTGGCATGCTTGCAGTTCACAAAGTTTTTGGTTTTACTGTAGACAACACTCTTATATTTCCAAGAATACATGTATGTTAAATATGTTAAATAATGCCTTTGAGTACATATTTCAGGTAATAAGTATTTCAAATTCAGTGTGTGGTAAAATAATACATTGATCAACAACTGTCAAACAATATTGGTGATACAGGGCTTGACACTAGCGGTGGTCTGGAGGTCAAAGTCCACCAAAATGATGTGTTCGACCACCAAATTTGAAAAAAGCAAGGAAATGGTGGTCCCATGGTGACCACCAAAAACTTTGAATCGCCAATCCTCCCAAAACAAGGAAAGAGCTCAAACATGATGTTCAAATGTGTCGCACATTTATTTTCACAAAACGTTCGCGTGTTGATGATAAACAGCGAGTGATGTGCATGTGACGTGATTGTTGAAATATTTTCAAGTCTTGCATTTAATTTGAACATAAACTCTGCATGTAAAAGTTGGTTAGACACTTAAAAAAAACTGGCTTAAATTTCACTTTAATTGTAGCTCAAAGCTGAAACCTCATGCCACAATTCAATCTCTAGTATAAGACATATGTATTCTTCTATTTAATTTGATTTTTTGTATGTGAAAGTGAGAGGTCAAGCACATGTCATGAAATTGAAAATAATACCGCAAATAATAATTCTAAACGTTTAAAAAAAAATCTTATCTATTTATTTATTTAATGTGGACCACCAAAATTGAGTGTGATCCACCAAAAATGAAAACAAGTTGAATTTGGTGGACCAACTGGACCACCAAAATTTCAGTTACATTTAGTGTCGAGCCCTGCTACTTATTCCATGTAACGACATTACACACACTTAAAGAGGATCAAAGTGAAGGATCAATCTGGCATACTTTACAACTACATGTATTCATCTGTATTCACTGAACATACACTGTCAGCATTTTTTCGAAAAGAACCTTTTGGTAAGCACTTTTACCATTGAAAAGCTAAATTATATCCTCTCATTCATAAAGTCAAATGTAGTAGACAACTGAACTACACTCAGTTGACTCGATCCTGTTCATTCACCCAGAACAAAAGAGAACAGGCAACTACATGTAGGACTAAACTACCTAAATGCACTTTGCAGGCCTACATGTACGTGTACATATACATTGTGAATCTGCCCATTCTCACACAATTTATATGGTAAAAACCTGCTCTATTCACCATCTGCATACTAGAAAGGCCACAAGTCTGTCTATACAGACACAGACAATATTGTTTATTTCCTTTAAACGTTGTTTCTCATGCTCACGCTTGTATTTAAATACTGCTTTCCTGGTTTTCTTTGAAGTCTCTGTAAACAAGTACACAGGCTTGACTAAAAACGTTGGGCGTTGTGAACACCTGCAATTATTCATGCCGTACCTAAATTGGAAAACTTAGATTTCCTGATAAATCATAAACTCTATGCAAATGTCTTCATGTGCAACTGTCTTCATGTTCAACTTTTGCACATTGGACTTTGTAAATAAGATAACAAAGCTAATTGGTCCCTGGGAATATCAATTGTAAACAGTAATCAAATGAGGAAGTGAGTTGCAACAGAAACAAATCTGAACACATAACCTGAAATTAATCATAAAGTACTGTGAAGAACACATGCTGTAATCGATTTCATGGGAAATACAAGCAGCCTCAAAAGGTGATTAAATAACAAGACCATTCTTCTATTGTCTACCTACATTACAGTGATTTTGTTCTATAGCCTACATACAGTATGTATATGTACATAATATAAATAGACATGATGATACATGTACAAGTAAGTGTAGTTGACATACAAATGCAACCTACATGTATATGCTTTTATTTAAGAGTGTTAAACTTGGTTACAAACTTACAAAAAATTCAAGATATTAATAATGAATAGAAAGATTTCAATCATATAATATTCCATTTTGAAACTGTTTATGTTATGGTTTTCTAGAACCCCCAAAAAGTATCCTTGACTGAATTAAGATAGCATCTTCCAGTATGTTTACCTGTAACCTCCATGTACCACTATCACAGAATTGTTTTTTAATGTTTTCACTGAATCAAAACAATTCAATAAAACACATTAAAAATATAAAAAAAAGTTTGTGATAGTATATTCAACCAGAATCAATAATATTGAATAGTTTTCTCAAACCAGTACAAAAATTCAATGGTATAAAATTTTGAGTGTACATAATATTAATAATATGCGTGAAAATACTACACCATAAATATTTAAGTTTAATACAAAACATGTACATTAAGAATATATCAAAAGGTTTCCAGAAATTAGTTCAATGCAAATCTTTATTGCGATCAAACGTCTACGGTTTAACTATATGAACCCGTCTGACTTTAGGTAGCTCCTATAGCAATCAGGTCTGAAGCCAATCGACATTCATTGTTCGAAAAGTCTGCAATTTGTAATGTCACCATTTCAACATTCACACGTGCAAGGTTATTATACATAATCTCGCCACTCCATACCTTCATACCATAGAGAATTGCCTCCAATTGAGAGTGTGCAATCTCTAGCACATGTGTGTTCTATGAAGGAGCAAGATCACTAGCCAAAAACAGCCTAAAAATGTCACTACTTCTTCTTCCTGGTGACCGACTGCATCACTGCAATCAACTAGGTGATCAAGGTGATAAAGATCCTATTTACCTTTACTTTAGTTTAGGTTTACTTTACTACTGAAGAATTTGGCATGAAAATCAGCTTTTCTATCATCCTAAAATGTAGAAGAAGTATTTTCTCAAAGGTTTGCCTGTTAATTTGGTGCTTTCACCTCTTCAACTTACAGGTAAGACCACCGCCGTAATTGACACAGCCCACAACAGTGATGGTTCCATGTGTGCCATTTCAATTAAACTTTTTTTTTTTAACGTGGGTCTTGGCCACTCCCGGGTACATTTCTGTAAAATAGTTCGTATTTTCTGTCGCATGTACTAAAGGTATGGGGGAAAAAATAAGATAAATATTTTAAATACTTGCTTTCAAATTCAGCCCTTAAAAATCTCACTCCTACCTCAAATGGCCGTTAGGAAGAACTTTTGATATTTTCAGCAAAATCCAAAGTCAAAATCTTGTCCAAAACCGGAGAAATCCCCGCCGATTTGTTTCGCGATCGCGTGTTGTTTACAAACTGCCGATGTCTTAGACTAAAATCGGCCAATACAATTTTTGTCCACGAAGAAACTCGGGATCGCAAGCGCACATCGATCTTTACGATCGCGCACACAGAAAATCGGAACTTTTCCGTGTACGCCATAGGGACCGAATTTTTGAGGACAAAACTCTTTTGGGGAGATGTCAGCGCCCGCGGCGACCAGGAAATGTACACAATGACTCCGATAGCTCGTTTCGCGAGAATCAACAGTAAATTACGGATTTGATTTTTGAAAATATCTTTTCCGACATTGGTGAGTTGAATTTATTGTATTTCTTGGATATTTTGGGGTCGGTTTTTGAAAATTAAATGCCGATTTTGAGTGAATATTGGTGACTTTTGTGCAGTGGTGTTTTAAAAAGATGAGGTGTATGACTGCCTACATTATACACACGAAGTATAGGAATGGAGCTATGAGTGGTCTTGGCCAAGTTGCAAATTTTTATCATTATTCCTAATCATTACTCCCAATCACACAAGACACAAAGTTGCACAACAAAACTTCAAAATCATTATGCAAAGCAAAGCTAGTATAATATAACCGTCGACAGCCACTGACCAGTCCAGCTTTTCCAAAGTCTAAGAGCTGTCTGCGCCTGTAGTTTGTACCCCAGCTGGCCGCGCCGGCCGAGCGCCAAACTAACTAGGCCCGGTGCCGGTGGAGGTGCAGTGGCTTCCACCAGCTATCCCCACTCACTCTTTCAACTCAAGACCGTACTTTCTGTACTATTAGGTGAAAGCAAACAGATCATAGATACGAAAGTCCTTTCACTATAAATAATCATCCTTATAAGTTTATTATTACATGATAAAGACTTAAATACTCGCTAAAAGTGAGATTTCTTACCTAATTGAAATGCCAGCTGACGGCTGATCAAGCGGGAGGCTCTTGTTGTGTGAGCGTGCGTAAGCGCAAAGTTTGGCGCTTTTTTGTACACAATTATATGGGCTCCCTCGTACGTACGCGCCACGCCCGCAACCGGCCGTAAGTAGAACCTAGCCATTCGTATTTCCTTCTTTCTTTCCTTTTTTCTTTCTTTCTTTCTTTCATTCTTTCTTTTTTTTTCTTTGTTTCTTCCTTCCTTCCTTTCTTTGTCTTTCTTCCTTTCTTCCCTTCTTCTTTTCTTTCTATCTTTCTTTCTTTCTTCAAGAACAATAATTTGAAAAATAGAATAATGGTTTGTTCGCTATAAGTTTCATCAGCCTCTTGTTAAATTTGCACCCCACTTATAGAATAAAACTTTGTGTATAAATTAGCATTTGCGAAAGTTCTACATTATTTTTAAAGAAATCCCATCTTTTGGTTCCTCGGCTATTTCACAAGGGGTTTCGTTAATTTTGCGCCCCATTTGAGAAGAAAGTGAATAGAAAATCGTTTATCAGTGTTCAGAATTTGAATCTCTAGCCTATACTCTTCGATTGCAGTGCTCAATTGTAAATTCTCATGGGTAAAAAGCATAAGAAATTTTTATGAGGATTGAAAATGCAACAGAAAAAACAATCTACCGCTCGGGCGCTTAACTCTCTCGCTTGTACAATTACAGAGATTTGGGCAGGTGGGGGGGGGGGGCGGGGGCGCAACTTCATTGTTTGCCCCGTGCGCCATAATCTATACCCCACAGCCGACAGCCCCACAATATACTAAACCCTAATTACCCTAAACAATAGACGTATTAATTAAACTACACATAAGTTATAAATCTTAAATCCAAGGAATTATCGCAATCGCAATCACAGACCGAAAGCCCTATAAACCTCATGACAAAATAAAGCTCGGAGCAAAACTCGACGGAGCGTTCGGAAATCACCGAAAACATCATTAATTTAACCATAATTTTCAAAAAGGCCAAATCACTAGATTTTTAATAAGGGTGGGGCTGTCATACACTGCCCATCCCATATAGAAACGCCAACACATTTCCATCATCGTCGAACCAGGAAAATATCACATTAGTCATACTTATGACTGAAGCTGGGACTGACGAAGAAAACTATAGGGGTAACCTCGCTAGTCATAAGGATCGCTATTCATAAGGACCGCTATCCATAACGCGTGACTAAATGAATAGCGGTTTTGTATGAATAGCGGTACTGTACTCAAGGCCGTACGCAGGGGGGGGGGGCAGTTGCCCCCCAGAATTTTCAAAATCATACTTTTTTTTAATCGGGTTTTAGACTTCAAGTTATGGGTTTCTTTGAAAGCGATCATCTTCCCCCCCCCCCCCCCAGAAAAAAATTTCTGCGTAAGGCCTTGAATGTACTTATGAATAGCGAGCGGACCCCGAAAATTACAAGCGAAATCAAATCAGCCTCCTCCCCGGGCCCCACTTTCCAAAACGCTCTGCGGCTCCTGTATTCCGGACATAACCTTGCATATGGCGGAGTGAGCTGCCTTTCATAATACTCTCATAATTATAGAAGGGGTAAAGCGTAGCCATGATTTTGTGTATGTGTGATACGGGCTCATTTCCCCAAAAGGCAGTGGTTTCTTGCCCGAATGTCAACTCGCCAGTTTCTCAAAATTATTGTTAACCAAGTGAAGAGCGTGAAAATAATTTGATACTTTAATTATTTATTTTCTCTTTTTTTTCGGGGTGTTATTTATTCATTCCTTATGAATGTAATTCCATTTTTGAAGTAAGGAAATAGATATGCAGTGGTGTATCTACCGGGGGCAGAGGGTGCACGTGCCCCGGGCGGCACTTGGCGCAAAAAATGCAAAAGTAAGAAAGAAAAGGGAAAAAATACAATAAATTTTATGGTCTTTGAAGGTTACATGCGCCCCATTCAAGGACAAAATGCGTAAGAAATTATGTTTTATAGGGTTTGAAAAGCGAAAATTTTCTAAAGCTCGGTCGCTTTTCTCCCTCGCATAAGTATAATCAAGATCTAGCTATTTCGCGGCCCCAATGGCGTTTTTAAAGTGTAAACCATTAATTGACTCTAGTTTCTTTGCCCCCTGCCCCGCATCGGGCAGGAGCTTGTTAAATTTTGCGCCCAAAGATGGGATATAAGTATAGAACATTCGATAGAAATCACAAATTTGCCTTGCAATTGCCTTACTAATTTCCTCAAATATATTTTCTTCTGGCTTTTCATTCATTTGCGCCCCCCAAATAGGAATGTTCAAAATTTCATTTAAAAATCTATTGCTATATAGGTCGCTGTATTCCATTGGATTTTTTTGTGAGGGTGAAATACATAAGAATTTTCAATTTTAGGGGTTAAAAGATTTAAAAAAATCTGCCGCTCGGTCGTGTTGCTCCCTCGCTTATAAAATAACTCATCAAATTTGGGCTAACAACCCTGGATTACGTGCATCAAAATTCATTTTCACGTAGTGCCATCATTTCTAACTTGAAAAAGCTCATTAATCGGAGTTTGGGCATGGACGGGGGGGGGGGGGGGGGGGGGGGGGGGGGCGCATATTTCATAGTTTGCCTCCGCGGAGATACGCCACTGTGTGCTCAACAAATGAACTATGGTACAATCTCATTGCCCGAATATGAATAAGATGGCGATTGCCCGAGTATTGAGTGGTAAAAATCTTTGAGTGAAGGCTGCATCCCACTTCTTCCGCCACACGCCGATGTGTAGTTTCACCAATTTACAAGGCTGTTCAAAACTTCAGTCTCGTAACCCCTTGCTTTCCCCTACAGTATGTATCGATTTGTGGAAATAAAAACGAACTTCTCGTTTGCTAAGAAATTATAAACATGCAGATCTTCTTCCGTTTAAAAAAGTCATTAAAATCACTTGTCGTCGTGGTCTTGTTTTTGGTCTCCTTCTCCTTCTTCGATTTCTTGAAATCTACCTAATTATCATCTTTGAAAAAGAAAAAAAACTTTCCTTCTATTTCTTGATCAATTTCCCCTTGAAATATCATTATGTAACATAGTTGCCTACACTCTAAGAAACAAAAATTAATTCTGAAAATGCTCAAACTTGTCACATGTTGACATCAGCCGCCAGCCTTTTTTGAGGTGTTGTCAAATACTTTTTAAAATGTGCTTATCATAAATAACATAAAAGAAATGGCTTAGCTACAGGACCACAGGGGCACAAGGAGCGGTACCCAGTGGCGTATCTAGGGGGGCAGCACTTGGAGGGGGCGCCAAAAACGCAAAAGATAGAAAGAAAAATGTCATAATCCTTATTATGCGCCCCCAATCCGCAGGGTAAATGTATTAGAAACACAGTTTTTGAGGGTTGGAAATGCGAAAATTTCTAAAGAAAAAGAAAGGGTGAAGGGGGAAAATGGTGAGAAATGAAGACGATGTGACCAGGGGAATGTAACTTTCCCTGCTCCCTGTAACAAGTGGCCTCGAAAATTTGCATTGAATTTTCCAAGTAAGACCGAAGCAAGTGCCCCTAAAAAATGGCTGGACTCACGCTAAGCCACTCCATATTTTATGATCTACATTTTCAAAGGGTTCTTACTTTAATCGCAGGTGTGGCGAGCGTGGGGTACTTTTCAATGATCATGGATTTAAACGTGTTTATTTGCATGTAGAGTGTACGCCTTAACTATGAAGAGCAATGTAATATGCATGACCCGTGACATTTTCAAATTAAGAATCTCTGCAGGGGCAATCGGTAGTTAACGACTGTAATGCTCCATGGTTGCTATGGAAACCAGTGGTTATGTATACATTTAATGTGTTGGTATGGTAATAAAGGAAGCCGTGTAACGGAATGTTTGCCCCTGCTTCCCCTTTCCTCAAATGTGAAGATGGATGCAAATCGGGTGCTGTTTTGAAAGTTACCTTGCATTTGTTTCGTTTAAATGGGTTAACTGTTTTTTCAGTACTCCCATGGACAATCAATTTTCTTTCAACAGTTAATATTGGATTAAGGAAGAATTTCGACAAAATGTTTTATTTCTACAATGTATAGGTTTTATCGTGTAATTAAGGATTGAATATTAAATATCATATTGGTAATTACATGCATCTTTCTCTTCTCCTCTCTTCGTGCGGAAGGGGGGGGGGGGGTGGGGAGGGGGCTGTGCTGACAATATTCATCTATTCCGAATAATGAATACTCGTTTTACTTGTTTATTGAAGAGAACAGCATACACTAACATTTCGTAATTTATGAGGAAGAATCATATAAATGGAGGCTCAATGTTCCCGACCGAATCAGATAAATTGTTCAAAATAAATACTAAGTGTCTGCTAATGTCTAGGCCTACACCCAAAAAAAGTGATAAGCTTATTTTTGTTTTGTTTTGTTTGGTTGTCAGAAAATTTTCAGACATTTCGGACAGGTACAAAAGTTAAATCATGTTGTGAGACCCCCCCCCCCCCCCGAATTTAAAAATGGATTTGCGCCACTGACCTAATCAAATTGATCTCCCCCACCCTCGCACGTTTTATGACATCACCCTCGGCAATTCTTGCTTAAGTGAAAGCAGAAAACCAGATACTCACAAGAATTTAGAAACAATAAGAAAATAAAACAACTCAAATTCTGTATTTTTGACGAAATAAAACCCTGAGCTATTGTTAATTGAGCAAATTGAGCAAGAAAAGCTTCTGTGGTATATGGATACATTAAATATACAATCTAGTATAATAGGTAAACCGACTCAAGTACAATGCAATTTGGTTTAAGATTTTTATTTTGTGACATTACATGTTTCATTTCAATATAATTGATGAAATGAAAGACTGATGTATGTTTAATAATATCACTATAAATATAGAGTATTTTATGAATGATATTAGTTCCCAAGTCATGTAAATTTTTTTCATATTTTGAAATCTCTTTTTAACTTCACTTTTGAAATTCACTTTGTTATGCATAAGCATGCATGGTAAGAAGTAGGCCTAGAGTTTTCTACAACAATATAATGGTTCTCCGATGTCAACTGCTCCCGGTCAATTCACTACACTAACTGAATTTCTAACTTCAACCCTGGACCAAACACTATAGGCCTAACTAACCTAACCCTTGACCTTGGCTAAAAATTCCAATTGCAACCCTTGCCCTAACCCAATCAATACCTTTGACAAAAAAAAAACAACAACAGCAAAAAACAGCCCAGAGCAAATGTCACCGGGTCACCTCAAACGTTTTTATTTTTTGTTGACAGCAACATTAACAAAATAAAAGACACATCAAAAATATAAAAAGGAGACAAGTGTACTGACGGATGAATTATTGCAAATTTTATGACAATATGAATATTCATTAAAGTCATATTCCGAGCTGATACATTGTATCTGGAGCCATATACTAGGATGCCCAGATTCATCATTCATGTTTGGACCTACAAATTACCACAATAATTATGAAATATCACAATATTGCACATTCAGACAGTTCCGAAATATTTGTCATAAGCTAGTTACAACAGATGAGCAAATATGTTCACCAATGAAATATAGTATAGGGTATTTTCCGAAAAGTGGGCGTGGCAAAAAAAAAAGAAAAACTAAAAAAATGGTCTTCCGATCCTCTATATTACTTTTCTTTTTTGTATTCTAAACGCTACCATAGTCATTAGATTTCCGCGAAATTCGTAAAAAATGTCACGAAAGTCTCATCATGGAGTATACTTTAAATCTAAGTCACCCAAGAACCTTCATCAGATTTTAAGTATGATGTATGAAATTTATCAAAGATGTACGGGTGATGTGTATAGTGCAGTGTCTTCAGTTTAGACTAATTTAAGTGTTAAAGTTGGATCTTGCAGTTTATCAGCACTCAGCAGACTGTGCAGTTCAGTCCCACACATAAATTTGCTTGTCGGTAAATTGTCAAATCTCTGATCTGTCCGAAAAATCCACTCAGTCTCGGCAAAATGAGAATAAGATCAAGGGGTCATATCGCTAATATTGGGTTTATTGGAGTTATCGTGAAATAAGTCGGCATTATCGTGGTTGAGGAAACCACCATTCGCTCCGCACAGAACTTAAGCGCTTCATTATTTGGACATTGCGTCTCACACACATTGGTTTCCTCATTCCCGGGTACATTTCTGTAAAATAGTTGGTATTTTCTGTCGCATGTACTAAAGGTATGGGGGAAAAAATAAGATAAATATTTTAAATACTTGCTTTCAAATTCAGCCCTTAAAAATCTCACTCCTACCTCAAATGGCCGTTAGGAAGAACTTTTGATATTTTCAGCAAAATCCAAAGTCAAAATCTTGTCCAAAACCGGAGAAATCCCCGCCGATTTGTTTCGCGATCGCGTGTTGTTTACAAACTGCCGATGTCTTAGACTAAAATCGGCCAATACAATTTTTGTCCACGAAGAAACTCGGGATCGCAAGCGCACATCGATCTTTACGATCGCGCACACAGAAAATCGGAACTTTTCCGTGTATGCCATAGGGACCGAATTTTTGAGGACAAAACTCTTTTGGGGAGATGTCAGCGCCCGCGGCGACCAGGAAATGTACACAACGACTCCGATAGCTCGTTTCGCGAGAATCAACAGTAAATTACGGATTTGATTTTTGAAAATATCTTTTCCAACATTGGTGAGTTGAATTTATTGTATTTCTTGGATATTTTGGGGTCGGTTTTTGAAAATTAAATGCCGATTTTGAGTGAATATTGGTGACTTTTGTGCAGTGGTGTTTTAAAATGATGAGGTGTATGACTGCCTACATTATACACACGAAGTATAGGAATGTAGCTATGAGTGGTTTCCTCATTCCCCGTCCATAGAGTCTGCACTTTATTTTTGCGTGCTAACGAACGAGTGGTTTCCTCAACCACGATATAGCCAACAAGTCACTCCATACAGTATCGGTTTATTGCTGACTCGATCACAGTGCGATTGTTTCGATGAAAAAAAATGAAATTTCCTCGCCGATCACAGTGCGATCGAGTCATTTGAATCAACGGTACAGTACGGGGAAAAGATCGGCTCGGCGAGGAAATTCCATTTTTTACATCGAAACAATTGTTAAATCGTAAAATCAAAGAGCCTGCTAGATAGTTACAGTAATTCTCTTGAAATGTAAGTACAAATTTCTATCTTACCTGCCGAAATTAAGCAATGCGATTAGCCATACTAATGGGCGAGGTTGACTTCGGTTATTTGTACCTGGAGCTCCCTGGAGTTAGTGTACACACTGAATGAACAGAGACTTATTCCACGATATAGCCGATAAAAGAAGAAAAAGATGATGAAGAAGAAAAAAAGGAAGAAGAAAAAAAGGAAGAAGAAAAAAAGGAAGAAGAAGAAAAAGAAGGAAGAAGAAAAAGAAGGAGGAAGAAGAAAGAAGGAGAAAGAGGAAAAAGAAGAAAGAAGAAGGAAAATAAGGAAGAAAAGAAAGAAGAAGCATTGATCTGTTGATAAAGAAATTAAATTCCTCTTAGTTACAGTTACACTGAATCAATGTTTCTTTCATCCCCTGAAACTTATCCTATGAGTGGAACTCAAATAGAGTTTATGACTTAGGATTTCCCACTTGGCATGCTTGGTCTCAAAATCAATGATTTGTAAAAGATATGTTTCCTGTATAAGCCATAAAATGAATGAGTTGCAATGTTCCCACTTTTTATGATGCCTCAAAGAGGACTTTTCTGTAGAGCAGAGCTGTCTCATTGCCACAGACTCTGCAATATTTTAAGAATTGATTTGTTTTCCTATTTTGCAGAGGCAAGGCAAGAGAAACCCAGAGAAATCAGAAGGTTCAGATGGAAGGATTTACAGCAGTCTGTCCTGAAGCTTCTAGATAGCCATCAGAATTTTGATAAACTTCTTCAAGAGATCCAGGCACAGGTAAGCAGTAACTACCACCATTATCATATAGTAATGTTGTCCAACTCTGTGAGAACCAAACATGAAGACAATAAAGAATTAACATCAGACATTCATTGTATCACATTATAAGAAGACATTGATTAATTGCATTGTCTAGATCAGTGATAGGTGAGCATTTAATGGAACACATTCCTGATCTAGTAAAAAAATAGTGCCAGAAAAGATTTTGGTCTTTGAAGTTTGAACATGATTGATGTTTCAATTTTAAATGTGTTATCTGTTGAATGTGTTATACATGCTGCATCATATATTTGTAAAATGTTGGTAAATACATGTAGTTGTGATAGTATTGCCTTTTGAAAGGGATTTAAATAATACTTTAGTAAATGAATGAGATTTCTGCTTGAATTATGTTTATAGAATTCAGAGGAGACTTCCAATAGCATCAATAACAATAACGACAAATGTGGCAGCAACAGCAACAACACTACAAAAGGCATCAGTTCTGAAGATCTTCCTCCAACCAATGGATGTAAAGATGCCACGAAGTTCAATTTAGAAGGTAATAAACCCTAAATGACACCTTATGATAAATTACCAGTATTGTATTTTTATAACTGACCCTATAAACAAGTCAAACTTAGAGTAGTATTCTTCATAATAAGATTATTTGTTGTCATATTCTTATTTTTGTGTCCTAAGTATATATATATTTACTCCTCTGTTTCCTATTGTTTCTCACTCTGTATCCTTTTCAATATCTATAGTACCTTTTATTTTAACTCAGCTGAATCAATTATCTCATCTTTGGAGCATCAAGCTACCCTGACTGGTGTTCCTATCTCTCAGCTTGCTGCCAAGAAATGTGCCACAATACTCTATGAATGCACCCTTTGCAACCAGACAAAGGGTCAGGAACCAGTCTCGACTTACCTCGACCAAGATTACAGGGTTAGTTGTGAGTCAGATTAAAGTCTTTATAAGGGTTTTTTTTAAGTTCAAAAAGTTCAATAATCAAAGAGCATGTTTATTTATTTTATACTGTTTCAGGGACAATTAGACACAGTGTCATGGTTATTGTAAAATGCATAGATTTCCCATTTTTCATTGATATGTTTGCACAGTACACAGTTATCATTTCAAACTGATAGGCAAGCAAACATTTCAATGTTATAGAAAAAGCAGTACTCAAAATGTTTCATGTGATGATTTTATTTTCATTATCTTTATTTCCCAAACACTCTGGATAGGCAGAGGATGATGAATCCAAAGAATGTTGAATAATCTTTACAAGAAGAAAAGATGCCATCCTCTGTATTTGATAAGGATATTATTCTCTTGATGGTCATCAATATCATTTGAAATATGTTGCAAAAAGCTCCAGCGTGTTTACTTTTACACAACCTCTTTCCTGTTCATTACAGAGTAAGGTTGAGCTCATAGTAGGCCTGATTAAAAGACTGGATACTCAACACAGCTTTCACAGAGGCCAGTTTATTGAAGTGCTCAATTCACAGGTAAGGCATAGTTACTGATCTAGACTTTTGTCTCAGTGATTATTAGTCATGTCAAAGATTAGAACTTCACAAGAAATACATGTATTCAATATCTTTAAATGTTTACTAAAAAGTGAAAGAGAATCCAGAATGACAAATTTCCATCACATATATTTACACTGTAAAAAAGAAGTATTGTACAAGATTAATTAATGTATGATTCTAGTAATTTCCCAAATATGAAAGAAAACAAACAAACAAACTCATATTAATGTTGACTTCTTTTAAAAAATAATGCACCTTTTTCCAATAGCTCATCCTTTCCTCATCATTAGCTTCTCTATGTAACAATAAATCTTTATATCTTGAAAATAATCTCTTTGTAAAATTCAGGCTCCTACTTAACTTTTGTCTTTTTTAAAAACAGAGTGCTTTCATATTTGTGACCAGGCACCACAAAACCACCAAAAAGTTGCACTGTTTGATTTTCAGTTAGAGCTCAATCAATGTGTTTTTGGTTGCCATGGTTAAATTTTAGTTTTGGGTATTTCCTGAAAGAGAATACTTTTTTTTAAAAAGTAATCTGAAGATTTGGAGGCACCAAACAATCTAAAAGTGGTATTTTGACAGTTTTTATTAGACTTATGGGGTGTTGCAAGAAAGTTGGGATTGATTGCAAGTTGCAACTGATCGGTACTGACCAATCAAAATCATTGTTGCAAGCGCATCTTCTTGAATGGGCAGACCCTGAACCATTCAGAATGGTTGTTCTAGTTTGCTTTACAATTTGCAATTGATTGCAACTTTCTTACAACACCCCATAAGTGTGTCTTGTCTGGATTTTGTTGTATTTATACTTTTCTTTTTTATGACCCTGAATACTTGTCTCAGTTTGATCTCCCATAAATTTTAAATGGAGTAAGTTCTTGCATTGATACTTGTGAACTATGATGAACAGGATATGGCTAATTAGTACGCCAAGTTGTAGGACAATCTGATAATCCCTTCCCTGATAATCCCTTCATAGAAATTTTCATCGAGTTCTAAACTTCTAATCCTCCTTTTGTCACCTTAGCACAATACCTTGCAAGTCAGAGTGCTTCAATAGACTGCAAACTTTAAAGGAGAATTAACCCCTGATTACAAATTTACTTATATTGGAAGGTGTAATATATTCCTACTTATTGGCCTAAATCATTTTCTAATAAGATACCAGAAAAGGGTATAAATAAAGATATTCCAACACCCGGTATCGTCTCGTACTTATTTACATGGGGGCTGCCATTTTCTTGCTGATTTGGAGTTGTACATGAACCATTGAGAAATGTTCCAGTCAGGAAGATATTTTGAATCCAAATCCTAAATTGATTTTCTTCATTACCTAAAATCCCATATGTGACGAAAAATATAAAGTGGGTGTTTACATGTATTATAAAAATTAAATCTTTGTAATGATACTTTTAAATTGTCTGGTTTTTGCTTAACGAAAATCTATTTTCTCGGGTTTGCCAAACAGAGCAGAACATAATATATGCAGCATGCATTCCGACTTTTCAAGTTCATTATCCGAAAGCAGGTGAATGCATAGTTTGCCGCTATAGATGCTCAGGGAAGAAGCATCCATAAAATTTGAATTAATTTGCTTCGTCCCATACGTCCAGTATCGAGAAAATAGATTTCTATTAAAGCGAATATCGATTTTCAACAGAAATGTATAAGGAAATCTTCAGTTTAAAAATAAATTGACATATCTATTCTATATTTTTAATCTCAAATGGGTTTTTAATTTTGAAAAAGGCAATTGAGCATTTGGATTAAGAAAATCTTCTTGTACACATAAACAAAATGGCAGCCCCCATGTGCTGCTAGCAGACGATACATATTGCTAGCAGATGGTAAATTTTGCTCAGAAAATCTTGATTCGTATCGATCTCGTATATTTTGACGCGAAGCCGTATAGTCTAACAAGTGGGAATAAATAACACCTTTGAACACTATCGTCTTTATTTTTGAGAGTAATTCTCCTTTAAACCCTTATTTCTCAGAAGTGACATTTTGAGGGACTGGGAATTCTTCTCTTTGTACAGTGAGTTAGGAACATCCAATGCTAATGAGTTATATATCATTTTAAAGCTGAGAATCTGCACTTTCAGAATCAGAGCTTAACTAAAAAATTATAATTGGCGACTTTTTGGTGGTTTTGTGGTGCCTGGTCACATTTATACTTTGAAACTGAAGTATCCTTTGTAAATTTAATTTTCAGATCCACAGCAATCAAGCCAGGCTTCCACCATGGTCACTTTGGCATCTACACAGGGAATCTGTCATGACCTTTGACCGCTTTGTGACCTCGCACCTCCACCATCCAAAAATTTTGAGTAATGTGGCAGTAGACCTTGCCAATTTGAGGATCAAAAGTAAAGGAACTGAAGAGGGCACCTGTGAGATGTCACAGCAAATCTTTGTTGGTGAGGATACGGATTAGGCACAGATTAAATCCATGCATAATTACCCTCTGAGTGAAAACTGTTAATAAAAAAATTAATAGACCATCCAAAAGTTGTGAGTAATATGACAGTAGACCTTGCCAATATGAGGATCAAAAATCAAGGAACAGAAGAGAGCACCTGTTAGTTGTCACAGCAAATCTTTGTTGGTATTAGGATACAGATTTTCTCTAGGCACAGATTATTTCCACGCATAATGACCCTCTGAGTAAAAATGTTGATAAAAATTATGATAGACCATATGTGACCCTCCACCACAAAACGACCAATAAGTCAGAAATTTGGGTTTTTAAATTTCAGCACAGTTTGAAAGCTTAGATTCTTAGCTTTAAAATGATATATAACTTGTCTTGCATAGACTAAGCAAACCCTTATAGATTACAGTGAGAATGTCAGAGTGTCAGACAGGCTAATGACCAAAACAACAGAGAAAACGGGCTCTAAAGAGGAGTGACCATTTAGGAGCGCCTAATCTCTGTCCTATTGTTTGTTGCACAAAATGTTGAGTCAAAACTCCAAAGCCTACACCGTGAAGTACTCATTGGATTGGGTTGAAACTTTCCATACCTTTAGAATAGATATATTTCTTTCTTTCTGTAGATTTTGAATATCAGACAGTGCATAGTTTTTGAGCTATACCAGAAAAGCAATGTGAAGTACGATCCCAGCAAGCTGACTCACAAAGTTGCATATCCAAGAAAAATTGGGCATTTTGAATGAGAGTAAAAACATATTTCTGCATGGTATTTTACCCCGAAATTTTGTCAGATGGTAGATTAATAAATTAACTTTCAGAAAATATAAAAAACTTAAAATAGAAATTTCCACCCCAAACAACCTTTTTAATAGCCGTTTACTCCAAAACTCCCATTGCGACTTATTGGTCGTTTTGTGATGGAGGGTCATATATGTGAAAATGTATTAGCTTATGACATAAAATTCAGCGTCTAGACTTCTTTTGTTTGAATGTGTGTTTTTGTGAAGAAATGATCTTTGAGCTGTTTAGACGGTCTGAAAACTATTGAAAAAAAAATGACTTAGGCGTATCTATCAGGACGTCCTTTAATATTATTAGATTCTCAGTTTACAAACATGCGTCAATGAAATATTTAATGATAAAATTTTAAAGCCAGATACAAGATAACTTACATGAGATCAAAGTTGTAAATGTTTGTATCCATTTTTGTGCTTCTTCAAGTGAATCTCGCTAATTTTAGACTAGACCAATTGTATATCAGCCAAAGATCTTGTGCAGATTTGTTGCCCTCTACACTGAAAGGGTTACTGATTAAACTATTTTTTTCTTAATATTTTCTTGATATTTTCCAGACACACTGACTAACTTCATCCAAGTTGCATATCCAAGCAAAGATGCTCCATCTTCAGCAGACACTGGAGCCATTACAGAGGTAATGAAAGTAGACTGAATTCAAAGTCATATGTCACTAATCCAATAAGCATTTGATAGAAAGGTGGCCATTAAAAAGGAAACTTGTGGAAATGATAAGAACACGCTCTTTGAAAATGACTCAATTTCAAATGGTTGGTTATATGAAGTTGAATAGATTGATTTCATATTAAATTATACTCATCACTAATTCTCCTGCGTTTGATTAAGTGATGGCCATGGACGGTACATTAGGAAAAATATTAAGCTCACACTTGTACCAAGACCTAAATGATAGTTTAAATGTTGAGTTATTTTAATGTAAGATAAAGTTTACATGGCAATTATTCAAATTTGTTAGAACGTTGTTGATAAGTTGTGACAATGAGTGATAAAAGTAATTGCCAATGTATCAGGTCCTATTTTTTTTTTCTAGCATTGGCTGTTCAAAGTTCAAAGCTCTTTGATTCCAGAATGATCACTCATTTGAGAGGTGCTAGTATTTTACTGAAATTGATTCCCACTCTGTTTGAAATATTAGTAATCCAAATGCTATAGAAAAATATGAACATGAATGGCATACATTAATTCCTTAACCCCTACCCTGCCATGGGCGGCAAATCCCGCCCAAAAATTTGAGTGTTGAACATTTTGTTTAGGCTCAGAATGGTTTGAAAATTCTTCTTCCTCACACAGAAACCTATGCCTTTAATATAATGTATGTACTTATGCAATATATCTTTGCCCAGTTTGCTCAAGAAAAAAAGTCATTGCAAGTTAATATCTAACTCTTGAAAGCTCATTTTTGACAATTGCTCAAAAATTTGGTGGCATGGAAGGGGTTAATAGCTTCATGGTAAACGATTACAGATACATGTACATGTATTTATGTGATAAATTCTTCTTTTGTCCTTTCTTTTTACAGAGTGTAAAGGGAATGTTGGATACACTGTTTGCAAGTAAGTCAGGTCTTGGTATATTTTCTTTGTGATATCATACATGTAGCACTACAGTGCAGAAAATTTTGTAAATTCTTAGAGAGTATTAAATCAATAGGCTTCACTGGTAACTTGTATGTACAATATGAAGTGTTTGATGAAATCTCAATTGCGAGCTTTTATTACTATTATATACTAAGTTAGATTAATATTGAACGTATTTATTGGTTAAGGGTGTTTTTCATGTGTATGAATTCATTCAGTGTTTACAGAAGCTGCAACTGACAACAAAACAAAGCTTAACAACCATGAAAGTTTACTCCCGATGGAGAAGATACAGAGTCGTGTATCAAAAGAGTCTTGCCACCAGTTTGCAGTTCATCACATCGCTCAACTCTTGTGCCACAATCCAACCCTTTCAGGTGGACTTATTTTTATGAAACTTAGATGTGTGTGTGTGTGTGTGTTTGTAATATGAGTTGTAAGAATGTCTTGAGGGGGAAGAAATGTTTGTAACCTAAACAGAAGTCACGAACATAAATGATTAGATGAATGAATAGATAGACAAATTGATAGCTAGGTAGATAGATATATAGATAGATAGATAGATAGACTGATAGATTGAAAATCAAAATAAACTTAGAGAAATGAAATTCACAGTGAAAGAAGGAAGAGGTTATTGATGTATTACTAATGATCATATAAGACATGGAAAATGCAAGGGGGTGGGGGGAGGATAGATATGAGAGAAAACAAATTTAATAATTGAGTTGAATTTTGCAAATACTAAATTATTGAAATGTCTTTCCCCCTCCTAAATTGTTTTCAGTCTAGCTTAGTGACTCATAAAAGAGTTTGTTATTTAATTTTCCTTGATAACTAACTGCAGATGAAGTATGATCTATCCTTTCCATTGCATTTTATTCTACAGTCACTGATGCCATTAGCAAGCAGCATGAGTGGAGTTTTGCAAAGGCATCTCCTTGTATCGTTGGTCTCTTCAAGCACCTGTTAATACCACTACAAGAAACTGATGCTGTGGGACTGTTGAGAAGAGTCTTGGACCAGGAGGAAGTATGCAGCTTATTGCTCAGTATAACAATAATGTTATTGTGGTCTTTATATTTGCATTTCTCATCTTAAAAAGTTTGATGCACATACAAGTATTCTCCTGCATTTTTTACCTGTTTTTATTTGTACTTCATGTTTAATTACACTATTTCTACAAATTAGAAAATAAATTGAAATCATGGAAAAGGTAAATTAAGAGAGAAAGAAGCAAGTTCAGTGCAGTTTATAGGTATGAACTCTTTTTTTTTCTTTCAGGTAAACTGGCAATCAACTCTCATCTATACTTCAACAATTGTGATTTACTATCCACTGGCACAACAGTTAATGAAAAGTAAGTTATACTTTGTGCTATATACTCTTATCGTGTGTGTAATTAATGCATGTAGATGTGTGTGGATAAATGAATTAGAAGGAAATAACAAATGTAAAGGATACATTTTATGAAGTGCATCAGTGTCATCTATCAAGATGAGTGCTTTTACACTCATGTGGATAGATGACAGAAAGAAATATCTTATCTTCTTCAGATATTGTAGAAATGGGAACGAACCAAAGCCCAGAGTAATAATGGATTTGTTGGCATATCTCATAGCAGTTTTCATCCTCTATTCCTTTCTTTCTTTGTCTATATTTGTCCCCTTGTTTTGCTGTAATCAATCTTTGCAGCCTTTCAGTGTCTTTTTATTTTTTCACTTTTATGTCCAGTGTAATTTTGTTACTTGCAATATATGCCAGTTTCTTTCTGGGTCTCTCTTTCTTTCTGCCTCATTTTCCTTTGTTTCCTTCTCATTACTCTGTCTTTGTCTCTGTCTTAGATATTTCTTCAAATGTATTCACTCTTGTACTCTTCCCACTCCGTTGAGTAGCCCACTGAAGTTGTTAAAGATAAAGTTGAGTTCTGGTCATGAGATTGAATTGTGAAAAAACTGTCTCAAAGCAATTAGGAAAGAGTGATTATATAGCACATGAGAACTGGTGTATGCAGTAATGTTTTGGAAAGACCAAAATGATAAGAAATTGACTCAATCCTGCCGGGAGTGACATGCACTGCACACAGAAATGTGTACATGGGAGTACACACAAATGTTCGGCCTGACATTTCATCTGTTTCTTGTCATATTTTGAATGTGAGGGCATTTGAAGAGAAATTTATCCTTATCAGGGGACATTTCTACTACGACAATGTCCAAACTAACATAATAAGAATGAGAAAGCTCACAAATGATTTTTTACCTTTGCCAGAACTCAACCTTCCCTTTAAATGCAACGTTTTTCTCTCTCTGTGCTCTCTGGCATATAGAGTGTATTGCAGACTTCATTGAGCAAGCTTTTGAAAGCTACGAGGAAGATCTTCTGATATGTGCCTTCCTATTGGTCAGACAGGCAGCCAATGAGGGCCCTCATGTCTTCCCTTCTTACGCTGCATGGTTCAAGGTAAATAACCAATTGAAAGTGAAATTGAGATACGTGAATGGAAATCTATCCAAATGTCTATAGACCTGACATATATGTTGATGAAGTATAGAAATAGGATAGAAAGTATTATATTCCTGTGATATATAGAAATACAAAACTTAGACTTAGTATAGAGTGCAGGTATCAATGACATTGTTCTGCAGTACCAAGACATGTGTCCATGGCTGTATACCTTCACTCTTACAGTACATTAACTCTTTCAGTGCCGATGGCACGTATATGTGACAGATAGACTTGTCATTTTCATTGACCAATTGCTCGACCACAGGAAAGGTATATGGTGGTCAATGCATATCAACATTTTGAGCATAAATGAAGCATTCTCAATATATGATTATAATTATATGCTACCATAGATATTTTCAGATAAAATTGCAGATTTTTAAAAAGATATTACCTTATTTCAACATTAAACAATAGTAAACAAATGAAAAACCAAAAAATAATGGACAAAAAAAGCAACTCAAATGTAATTTTCAATAATTCTTATGCATAAAGTAGGGTAAAGTAATAATGTTTGGTATCATAAGAAATGGTAATAAATTTCCTACAAGTTTTGTACACAACATTGTGTGAAATAATAGATGGTTAATGAAGTGCAGACATTTGAAAAGTAAGCATTGATCACATTTTGGTAAAATTTTGAAGAAAGATAAATCAATTGGCACAGTATGAGTTTTTTCTTTTAAAACATACATTTCTTTTTCATATGGATCCACTTTTAGAGACCCATGTTTTCTTTTTATTGTATGTATGTATGTTTATTGTATGTATTTTCTTTATATGTACTGTAAGTACAATTATGTTTGGCATCTGTGGAAATAAATTGAATTGAATTGAATTGAATCAAGTTGATCACGTTTGGTATTTGTGATAACAAATGGGTCGACAACTGTCCTGATTTTGCAAAAGAAAGATCAGGATAAAAAAACTACAGCAATATGCAGGATAATATGATGTCTTGAAATCTGGGAAGAAACACTGAAAGAAAGATGGCTTTACTAAACATGGGCCCTGTTTCATAAAACTTGTTATCAACAATAACAGTTATAAACTACTGAAATACTTGCATCTGATTGGCTGAGAGCAAATATGACATGGATCTGTGGAAGTTGTTATTGCAATAATAAGTTTTATGAAACAGGGCCCTGATGTACGTTCCCATTGAGTGTGCATGATCTATACTAAATATGAGCTTTGTACATTAAGCGACAAGCAAGCTGTATGCAAATGTAGCATGGTAAGAGTCCATTTTTAATCTGTTTATTATCCTATCCAGGAGACATTCTCTTCCTCATCTACCTTGGCTCATAGGAAAGCTTTCTCATTCCTCATGGAGTTTCTCACCAAACTTGTTCCTCATGAAACTGCTGTATCTCTCAGAGTAAGATTAGAAGATTTCTTTTTGGAATGAATGCCCAGCCCATGCCCCATCTAAATTAATAATTCTGGAATACACAATCTTCTATATTTATCTCACCCTGAAAAAAGCAGGTTAGGAGCTTGTTCCTGCAGTACATAGTAGATATCTCGCAATGGCCCCATGTTAAAATGAAAATCTTTTCACTGGTATATTACATTGTTCATGAAAAGGAGCTTTTTTTCTTTCTTCTTTTTCTCGGGGGGGGGGGGGGGGGGGGTAAATGAATAGCTTATGCATGCTGCCCACCTCATTCTATTTCTATTTTAAAATTTTTTTATACCAATACACAATTTCATGACAAATTTGATAAAGGAGATGTCAGGAAGAGAAGAGACAAATTTGCTAACTTTTACTTGTGACCAAGTTTTGTATATTTGATTGATAAATTATTATATAATATTGACTGGCATTGAATGAGGTACCAACCTATATTGCCCGATCTGAATCCAATATTGCCCAAGCCGAAGGCGCGGGCAATATTGGATTCAGAGAGGGCAATATAGGTTTACCTCATTCAATGCCAGTCAATATTATTATTATTATCTATACTTTACACGAAATTGATGTAAAATTTAATGTAAAATTTAATGTAAAAAAAAATCATCTCACCAACCATATTCAGTTCACATACACATTTGATCACATACAAGTTTGACTGACCTTTTTATGACGTCATCGGATCTGCTGATAAAATCCAGAATCCAAGAAAACTGCACAAAAAATGTCTATAAATGACGAGTCCAAACTCCAAAGTTCCAAACCAAACAAAAGTAGATCTAGTCTACAGTTCCAAACTGGAACAAATACTAAAAATAGGAACGTATTTACAGATTGTTTTCTCATCATATCATTTTGCTTACTTAGAGTCGACATAATTGATGGTCACGTTGCAATTATTGAAAACAAATGGACTCATCATTGTTTGACGTGTGTTGCGGGTTGTAGTAGTAGACCTAGACCTGTTAGTGGTGCGAGTAGATTTGTTTGTAACTACGCGAATTGAAGCATTGTCTGTCTGAGTCTCTGGCTCCAATGTGACAAGTTCATTATGAACAAATTCCTCATTCGATACGGATACCTCACTCATTTGAGAGTCAAACCAATCCATTTCAAGATCTAGATCTAGATCTAGATCAAAGTTTACTTCTTCACCAAGATCTTCTAGTTCTGGACCAGGTTGCAGAGTAGGCCTTCTAATACTATTACTAGTAGGCCTAGATCTAGATCTATTACTAGTACTAGCGATAGCATCAAGATTAGGTTCGGGTTTAGGTTTCTGTCTAATTGCCCTCAACAAAGCATCAGACATTTGTTGTTTCCTACTGTCTGTGACTCTTCCAGTGTAGGAAGCTAGACTGGATTCGTTAGCATGGCCTGAAATTTGACAAATGTCTCTGTTCTCAAAACCTTCTCTATCCAGAATGGAAATGCAAGTTGCGCGGAGACAATGATTCGTGTAAATTCTTGACAGTCCAGCACTTTTTGAGAGTCTAACCATTGCAGTTCCCAGCGTGTTTTTCCCAAGTGGGCATTTTTTGAACCATGGACTACCTTCGGTACTACTACTAGGGACAGAAGGCTTCGGAGTCTGAAATAAGAACTCAGAGTCTGGGTTCAGCTTGGATAAGTACTTTCTAAATGAAGTGACAGGACAATTTTCATTTCCTGTTTCATACATCCTACCAGCATGAGCTCTAGATGCTGTGCTATCTTCCCTAGATTTCTTTGTCAACTCATCCACAGCTTGAGTTACATATTGGCGTCCATTTTCATCTGTTTCGATGAGAAAGTGATCTTTTTTTAGGTCACGCAGGTTTTCCCTTCCTCTCCGACATATGAATAGCATGAGCTCAAACCAAACTTTGTCCTGAAGCCCTGACGGTGAGTTCTGATCAAACACTGCAGAATCATAGAGTTTTTGCAAGTCATTATCAGTTATAATTTCATGATGTTTGACGTCTCCTTTGCCAATTTTCTTCAGCTCTACAGTTGCAGCTTTGAATGCCTCATTGGCTTTAACAAATTCAGAATCTTTGATAATATCAATGAGATCTGCACTTTGGTACTCACTTTTCAAGTGTCTGTTGAGTCCTGCACGAATCGCATTAAGAGTTGCGGTTTTGTAATAATCACCATTAGCCTTCCTAGCTTCGACATAAAACTTTCCGAGAATTTTTGCAAGGGTTTGCTTGTCCAGTGCTTCAAAATCACCTGAAAGAGACTTTTCTCTGAGATATTCTCGAAATACTGCAGCAGCTTGTTTTGTTGATTTTTTTATATTTTCCGCGTCTTTGTTGGCTACGATATCGTTGAATTCGTCGTCATTAAAACTTGCAAATCGCTTGCAAGTCGCCATTGTTGTTTTCAAAGTTGTGTACGCGCACCGGCGGCCTATGCACTGCACTGTGGTATTCGCGCATTACATTGCATGCATTAATTGCGTTGCTTCTAAAACCGGTTCAAACCGGATTTCGTTAATATTGCCCGCGGCTTAATTTACACACAAAGTCAATGGGAAAACCCGGAAGAGAAAAAATATGGTATAATATTGACCGCTGCGAAATCAGAGAACGCAAAATATGGAAAATCATTGCCACGGAAAACCACCTCGTATAGATAATAATGATGTATATTGCCTGTTCAGTTGGCAACAATGACACAGTACTGATTTACTTAGCCAAAGATTTATTTGAGTATCTTTGTGTGTATTTTTTTCAGGCTCATGTGCAGAACCCACCATCTGCGCCCTCTAAATGTCAGGAGGTTCTAAGGGATTACATGCTCCTAGCAAAGACTAGGCTCTCTGATTTTAATGTGAGTACTGTATAGATATAAGAACATCTTACCTTATTTCATCAGATTTATAATAATAATATTCCGCTTTTATATTGCGCCTAATACATCGGTGATGTGTCTAAGCGCTTTACAGATATATTATTACAATTTAAACTAATGATAATATATTGGTGAGCTGGCATCTGCTTCAGTGACTCTATATTCCGGCAACATTTAATTCCAGCTTTATCTTGTCCATGTAGGGTTAAGGCTTGGATTGAAACTAAATTTTAAGTTAGCTTTAGGATTAGGTGTAGTGGTGGATCCAGATATGAAGTTAGGAATTCCCTGCAGAACAGTTTTCGCAGAAGCATACATGTATGTTTTATAATCAAAATTTTGTGTAAGTTCATTTTCACTGTAGTACCAGTGTAGTTCACAAAGTACCAGTAGTTATATTCAATGAATGTTTATGTAATCTTTCTCTAGGAATCTTGGCAGGATATTGGACTTCCTGGGGCAAAGAAACAATCAACAGGAGCCAGGAGTGCAAGGGTAAGACATCTTCATAGTACAGTGAAACCTGTCTATTAAGACCTTTCAAGGGAGACAAGAAAAGCGGTCTTTATGAGCAGATGGTCTTTATGGTCAGGTTCCTTTAATAAATGTTTCAATGAGAAATGCTCTTCAAGGGAAACAAAAATTGTGGTCTTTATAGACAGGTGGTCTTTCTGTACAGGTGGTCGCTGAAGCAGGTTTGACTGTATTCAATATAAATTAATTCCTTCTGTATGTAAATATATATCATGTAACGTAGTACTTAATTTGATTGTTATACCATGAACTATGAATTCATCTGTTACCAAATTTCGTCAAAATACAATAGAGAATATAATTTATGCAAAATGGTCATATTACATTCCCTTATCTAGTATAATTGCATTAAGATATTATTGGTTGAATAGGTAATATTTATTGAATTTACTTCTTCATGAAATTAGGCTGTGGTCTTTTTAAGCAAAGCTGTGGAAGGAATTTATATGGAATTTACATGTAGGTCACCACAAGGAATTTACATGTAGGTCACCACAAGGAATTATATCATCCATATAGACATTTATATCATCAAAATACATGTAAATGGGAGATGTCCTAATCCACAACTTAGATTATGAGTTTTTATTATTCTACCATATCTGGTACCCTCGTGTTATAAAAGCATGAATTGCAGAACAATTTTCATGCATTCTTTGTTTTATATTGACAGCCTCAAGACCAGGCCCGTAATGATGTGGATATAGCTGTGGAATCCTATGAGAAAAACAATCGAATCCCAACAAATGTGTTGGAAGCAAGGTATGATAGTTCATTCAAGGTACATGGTTCTCTGTTGTGATGTCTGCAAGATATATTCAAACACATAGATTAATTCAAATGATTAGATTATTGATCTTCCTTCAGTTTCAAGTAATGACTATTCCATTCTACCATTGGGCACTTACTTTAGATCAAAGTCAGAATACAGGTTGCATGTACTAAAGTTATTACCGATACCTTATTTTGAAATCCCTCGAAATTTTAAGTTTTTTTAAGTTCAGAAACTTACATTTTGAAGAATAATTTACTGCTATTCATATAACTTAATGTAGCATTTAATTGATTTCAATCATTAAGCAACTGTCACTATGAACATGGCGAACAAAGAAGCGGACAAAATAATACAGCTCCTCATTGTACCTTCCACAATTGCCCTGGTAGACAAAAGAACATCCCTTGATTGCTATCATGTAAAAGTATGTAGAACAGGTGTCACATACATATTCACCTGTTCTACTTATTTTACATAATAGCAATGAAGGGATGTTCTTTTGTCTACCAGAGCAATTGTGGAGGGTACAATGAGGAGCTGTATATTTTGTACGCTCTCTTTGTCATCTTGTTCATAGTGTGTGTAATTGGTACAAATGACCCTGAAATGACCCCAATTACGTGCCTGTGCATCTGTTTTGGTGGATGGGATACCTGTTTAACAAGTAAAATCATACTGGAGCGTAGATCATGGTTCGCACAAATGAGGTCAATTGTTCTTGGTACAAATTAACTTTGTCTGCACATGCGTAAATTGTAATTACGAACTGACTTATTAATGTCCAATTTTCTCTTTGTTTTACCTTTACTCCAGTATCTTTAGAAGACCCTATTATGTGACTCACTTCCTTCCAGTTCTACTGACCCCTAGAATGGTGAGTTATAAACTACTGACACAAACAATCTTGTATATATTGTACAGGGACAATGATAATATCTTCACTCGGTATAAAAGGCATATATTTAAACTGTGATCACTCGGATGATGATTATGACGATGATGATGATGATGATGATGATGATGATGATGATGATGATGGTGTAATTAATGGTGATACTCACATTGTTACGAAAACTTGTATGTAATTTAAAAGTGTTACCAGAGGTTGAATTATTTCAGGGGAGTGTTTCATCAAGTGTTTTGTCAGTGATTTTTACCGACTACTGTTATAAGCTACTGAAATCCTTGCATCTGATTGGCTGAGAGTAAATTTATCGGTAAAAATCACTGACAAAACACTTGATGAAACGCTCCCCAGTAGTCAACGGGTTAAGAGAGATCGGACAGATGGACCGATTGCCGTACTGAAGGGCATTTAATAGTTCTATAGAAAAGATTCAGGTACATGAACCTTTATTTAGAATCTACATTGTTCCTCTGCAGATGGTTCTATGATATTTCCATGGTTTGCTTTATTTCATCTGTTTGCTTCTAGTTACCTGACATTGCAGATGCAAAGATGAAGCTAATAGAATCACTGAAGCAGTAAGTCAAAATGTTTGGATTTATAAACCACAATTCTAATTTGTGAAAATGAATTTAGAAACCATATACAGGTGTACACTTTTTTACATTCCCATTTTCACTTGGATTTTCATTTTGTATTTGATTGGAATCTCATTTTCTCTGGTCATATTTAGTATTTTGATTTTTGTGATAATATATTTCACCAAATTCAAATTTCTGCTATATCATCTCTTTCTGAGGATAGTAATTGTTAATGCTCGTTTTAAAAAATAATACTGTATGTTCTAATTTTTATGTATTTTATATGTCAATCTTTGTATTCTTATTGTAAATATATAATATTGTCCAATTTTTTTTTTCTTTTTGTACAAAATTGAACCTATGGTTGCAATAAAAGGTTGCTAATCATGAATAGACTCAAGGAAAGGGTGGACTACAGTGTTGGGTCCAAGACCAGAGGGTCCGAGATCAAGATCAAGATCAAGACCAAGACCAACACCTTCGAGATCAAGAACAAAATTGAGGTTACTGATGCTGATCTCGAGACTGGTCTCGAGATCAAGATCGATCTCGAGGGACCCAACACTGGTGGACAAAACAATGAGATTTAGAATATCATAGCAAGGTACATGTACATGTTCCTAGAAATAATGTGGCAAGAAGTGAATACTTGGACTGAAATAAAAGAATGAACAAAGTTATTTGTTATCTTTAAGATCATTCTGTTTTTGTGCATGTTTGATGTTTTCAGAGCCAACAAAATTCCCATTGCCTCCTACCAACAGTATGAAGAAGCGTGTGCCAAAGAGCTCAATGAATTATTAGATGGTGAGAAACAAATGCATTTAAGAAAGTAGGAGAAATCTCATTCCCATTTTTATGTTTATATTTATTTCAATACTTTACAAAAGGAAAAGGAAAAGGTTAATATTTACATTGACAGATAATTTTCTGGACATTGATGAAAGTCGCTTCCTCAAATGTAAAAGTATATATTTTGTTTCCGTGTTTTCATTATTCATGTATCGATATATGATATTTCTGCAGAAAGTTTTCTTTAGCTTACAGACAACCTCAATTGTAGAATTTGTAATATTGATCTACATGTATACCTTACCAATAAATCCATCTGTTTATCAGTCAGAGATGTAATATACATTTATGTTTTTCCCTCCTTTGTACCTGTTTTACTACAGGAGCATTTTCAGAGGATGCAATGGAGGACTGTCTGGAGCCTGTAGATGCTCTGAAAGCCAGTCTGGAAAAGCTTAAAGGAATCATAGTAAGGCTGCAGACTTGCCAGAGCAATGATACCACTGTTCAGGGTAAGACGAATTCATATGGAAGTTTCTTCCATCATAAATCAATTTTGAGTGACGAGCTAACTGAATAATAAGTTATTGAAAACATTTAATATCATCCCCTCCCCATAACCATTGGGGGCAATTCCACGGTTACTCACGTTACATTTGGAGAGGTTTTGAGTTACATTTTTAATAAGCTCCTGTTCTCTTACTACAGGTGTTAGGTAAATGAATTTTAGTTACAACAATGCACACAAATTAGAGTACCTAAATACCAAACTTCAGAAGAAGAAACATACTTTCTGCCAACCCTGCAAATGTTCAGTTACTCACGTTACATTTTTTGTTTTTTAATAATGTAACGTGAGTAACCTCATTTATGCACTGGAAGTGGAAGTTTACAACCTATCACGTTATAATGGTTTAATGCAGTTCATGATATCTATGATGATGTATGTAAGTATTTTTCTCCAACTTCCAAGCAATACCAAATTAAAGACCCTATATACCAGTAATCTTTCATTTTTGTTCCAGCAACTTTTGCTTCAGGCTTCTTGTCAAATGTACTAGGTTAGGATTAGTGTTAGATACAATGTTGGATCTGGGGTTGAAGTTTGGAATTCAATTAGTGTACCCTTTGGAGACAATTGACCACATTTTGAGGTTTGGCTCAATAACTTTTGATTCAGAGCTCTAAAAAATATACCAAATGCATGAGTAGAAAGAGCAAAAATTTCTACACACACTATGTCCATATTTGTTGGATGACCATATTGCATTTGATGCCAGAAATTTTAAAAACAAGAATAAGCTTTAAAATCTTTAAATTGGTAACACATTGAGAGGTTCAAAATCATAGTTTTAAAATCAAAATTGGCAATTTTTCAACTTTTCGACAAGATTACCAACCATATATATTGTTTTCAAAGACATTACACCTTATTAGAAACAGATAGTCCTAAAAGAGAAATATTGCTGTGAATTTGAAGAACAAAACATGATCAATTTAGCCCTTAAATATATCCTGTCCTGAAAGGGTCAAGAAATAGCCCGCAAAGCAGTTGTCGTTAGAACATATGTCATAAATCTAATAGTTTGTTTTGAGCCATTTTTGCGCTTTTCTTGAAATTTCTCATTATTTGAAGGTGAGTTGACTGCTCAGGTGACCCTCCTGTCAGACAAGATGGCTACAGCTCTTGGTCTTGATGGCCCACCCTCACAACCTCTCTCCAATGTTGCAGCCACAACTTATGTAGATCTCCAGAAGATCAAACCAAATCCTCCAAATGAACAGGTTGGTCTTTGATAAAAACCTGCTTCTTTTAATGTGATTGAATTGTCTGATGAATAGCATTTATTCCATATTCCATGCAGAGTTCATGTTTGTTTTTGTAAAAATCTTGTGTAATACAGGAAAAATTATTCCTGAATACCACTTCTCCAAAAATAGGGCAGACAGCTTCAAATAGATTTTTGAAGCAAGGCAATCTATTTCTTTCTAAATCTGTTTTCCATTATTTCAATGGATTCTTTGTTAGTGGTAAATATCTGACAAAATCACAAATATGTCCTTAATCCAGTACTTATCTGTGGATAAGTCGCCGGACTGTGAACAACGAGGTCCGGGGTTCGAATCCCACCGCAGCACTAGCGTCCTTTGGCAAGATGTTAATCTATATTTGCCACTCTCCACCCAGGTGTTAAATGGGTACCCGGTAGGATGCGAAAGTTAATGTCGTTTGCTTAGCAATGAGAGCGTCACTGTAATGCCCTTGCTGGAATACTCCCCAGGGAGCGGAGAATGTGCATACATTTTGTGCGGGCATGCCAGAATCCGATGACCGGGGTAATAATATATCTGTAAAGCGCTTAGAGACATCATCAATGTATTAGGCGCTATATAAAAACGGAATATATTATATATTATCGACATGCAGGAGACTGTTCACCATTCAGAACTTCTGTTCTCTCCACACAGGTTGCAGAAATAGTACTGGATGCTTTTAGCAACATTTGTAAGGATGTAGAGATAGTAAAGGGAAGACATAGAGGGGTCGGAATGGAAACCATTCGGATGATGTGGGCTCATCAGCTGGTCTCTATGCTGAGTGGATTCACAGAACTGTTATCTACCCTCTATCACAGGGTTTGGAAGCTTTTGTGCCATCAGGTGAGTACTAGTAAAATAGAACCAGACATTTTAGCAGTGGTGATGGTGATGATGGAGATGATGGTGATGATGATGATAGCAGTGGTGGTGATGATGATTATGATGATGAAGATCATGGTGGTGGTGATGAAGATGATGGTGACGATGAAAGCACAGACAGTGATGGTGATCGAGTTGATGAAGATTAGGGTTGTTGTAGTCATGATGGTGATGATAATGATGGTGGTCGGCGTGATGATGATGATGATGATGATGATGATGATTATGATGTTCAGAGTGATGATGATGATGATGATGATGATGATATTGGGTGGAGTGATGATGATGATGATGGTGATGGTGATGATGGAGTGATGATGATGATGATGATAGTGGTTGGAGTGATGATGATGATGATGGTGGTCGGATTGATGATGATGATGATTATGATGATATTGGTTGGAGTGATGATGATGATGATGATGGTGATGTTGGTGGTCGGAGTGATGATGATGATGGTGATGTTGGTGGTCGGAGTGATGATGATGATGATGATGGTGATGATGATGATGATGACTTGTCAGTCATAAAAAAAAGGATAGAAATATAGTTTATACTTCATATGATGTCCAGTTCACATAATTTCTGATTGATAACGTACCAAATATTTCTTCCAAATCACATTTTACTTGATGAAGAATTAAAAAAAACAAAAACATTGTTTTAGGTCCAATCTAAGAGCGATGATGCTACTGTTGGTGCTGCATGTTTTCTTCTGTTCACCCACCTCCTGAGTTCTCAGTTTCCATCTGTTATTGGAACCATAGGGGCATCCAATAACAAGGTAAATGTATACACACTGTTCATATATGGATGTAGTGATAGTGAGGTGTTCCCTAAATGTGCTCAGTGTTGACATTAAACCCTTCCATGCCACCAAATTTTTGAGCAATTGTCAAAAATGAACTTTCATGAGTTAAACATAACTTTCAATGGCTTCTTTTCTTGAGCAAACTGGGCAAAGATTTATTGCATAGGAATAAACATTATATTGGAGGGACAGGTTTCTGTATGAGGAAGAATTTTCAAGCTATTCTGAGCCTAAACAAAATGATCAACACTCACACTTTTGGGCGGGATTTGCCGCCCACGGCATGGTAGGGGTTAAGGAACTTGTTTCTTACTTTTCAAAGTGAGATGAACATCAATATAACATGATTTGGTTTTGGAGAATGTCCCTTTTCCTGTGCCAATTAAATAATATCCCTTGCGCCACACTGTTTGAGAGAATTTTTTTTGACAGTCTTTTCATATTACTAAATACATACTTGAAATATAGCAGGTTTGTCTGTTTACTATATGTTCAGAATGGGTTACTCCAAGAAGCATCAACAGTGTGCTTGGCAATCATAATATTGACAAATATCTATTGTTTGTGCTGATTCGTAAACATGGCACTAAGAATATTATTCACCATTATTAATGATAATTTTCAGTCTCTTGATATTAAAGTTTTGTTAAGTGTATGAAAGAACAAAACTTTATAAATGCCATCGTACCTTAATATTAGTTTATATCTTTCTGCTTGCATTGGGTACCCGTCAGACTCCATGTAGTCTGCTGGAAGCCATCAGCACTGAACTTTCTGTCAGCACCTCACAACAGATGCTGCATACAGCAAGGTCTGTATTTCCAAGTATACATGTGTAGCTCTATGCTCAAGGACTCGTATACTGTGTAATATTAATTAGCATAGTAATGAATTGTTCAGGCAAAAATGTCACCCATTATTATTTGTCTGTTTAGAATTGAATCCATACACTTCCCAGTTTAATTATTGCATGTATTGTAAATTGTTAAGGTAAAAATGTCACCCATTAACATTTGTCTGTTTAGAATTGAATCCATACACTTCCCAGTTTAATTATTGCATGTATTGTAAATTGTTAAGGTAAAAATGTCACCCATTAACATTTGTCTGTTTAGAATTGAATCCATACACTTCCCAGTTTAATTATTGCATGTATTGTAATTGTTAAGGTCATTGAGAGGGCCTACTGTTCTGTAATGCACTATTGAAAAACAAAATATAAATTTTATTATTATGACATATATTCAGATGTGTGAGTTCTAGTCTGTAGTTGTACCAGATGAAAGTATTTTTTCCATTTTTTTTTACATTGTTATAATAACTGCGGTAGCTTTCTACAATGTTCCCAACAATTCAACAAGATGTACCAAATAAATACATGTATAAAAAGCTTTTGATTGAGATGTGGTCCTAGTGACTTATTTTCAATTTAGAGTTAATTTGTATCTCTTTTGATTCTATTCCTGACAGGTTGACTACAGTGCTGCTTCACTTGTCTCTCTGCCTTTCCGCTAATGAGTCAGAAGCTACATCCTTAAGTGATAATTGTGGAATAACTCACCTGCCACTGGCAGCTTTAGAAAAAGTAAGAATCTTTCACAATTAAAGGAAAAGTCCACCCTGATATTAATTTGATTTTAAAAGAAGCAGAAAAGTATGAAAGAAACAGATCAATGAAAGTGAAGTAAGAAAGTTTTGAAGTTGTTATCAATCAAACACAATTGGCAATTCTGTGACGTATCTTGCAAGCTCCTCTCCCATTTGCTCTATACACAAAAAATCATAAATTATCATTTTCTTTGTTTTTGATGAGGGAATATATTTTTATCATACAGGTTTTGTGTATAAAAGCATAAGTGAAAGGATTATATTTAGGGTGCATGTATGATAAAATATTTTCTGAAGAGAAAATGGAAATTTAGTGATTTTTTTTTAGTAAAGGGCGAATGGGAGAGGAGCTCGCAAGATACGTCACGATGTTGCCAAATTATGTTTGATTGATTTCAACTTCAAAAATTCATAACTTTCTTATTTCCTATCGGATTTTACTCAAACTTTCATTGATCTGTTTCTTTCATTTTTCTGCTTCTTTCATTTTTCTGCTTCTTTTAAAACCAAATTAATATCAGGGTGGACTTTCCCTTTAAACATATTTCCATAGCAACCACCACAGTGCAGTGAAGAGCTGAAGAGCTGAATTTTTAATGTATTGTGACATAAATACTATTTTACTAACATTGGTACTTTTAATGCTTTTGAAAATTGAATCTTATCCCTTCATGAAATACCAAATGTTAACTGAAACTTTTAAACCTGCTTTGCTTTGCATTTTATAAAGATTATTTCACAATTCCAACAAAAACAGATTTTTGGGGCTGGGTTTGATTTCTTTAATGTGCTATTGCTTGTTACTTATACCTCTTATATCCCCTTTTCATCATATCTTCCACGCAACAAATGAATTTCTCTCACAATTGGGCTGTTTGAACTAAATCTGACCTTTAGAAATAGTGAACTACTTTCTGACACACATATTAGAGAGGTCATGACCGAAGAAGGAATCATGTACATGTATATTTCAGAAATCAACCTTCCTGTAATGAACATCTTTGCTTCTCCACCCAACATTCCAAATCAATAAGATGGTTAATTACAGGAGGCAACCTGTCAATCATATTGTGAATTTCACCAGTGTATGTGGTTGTTTGAATGTCAGCAAACAATACCCGTGTTTAATTTCTGTCAATCATACCCCCTGTTCAAACACAAACCGTTTGTACCGAAACTCAATAATGAAACGTCGTATAAAATTTTCATTGTATAGCCTACGGACTGTTCAGAAACATACCTCGACCATCTCGACCGATTAGAAAAAACATCGTATAGATGCGCAGTTTTCCACTGCACATGTTGTTATGGTCGCCGCTAGCCCCTGCCTGGCCCTCAAGGTCACCTTTCGTGTGCGCTCACGGTAAGCCCGGCCCAGTTATACCGTTCTATGGCCGCCATGCGTTCAGACACACACAGAAAGGTGATTCATTATAGAGTTCTAGTTCGAAACGATGCTCTGACCCCAGTTTCGTTATATAACGTTTCGTTAGTCAGCGTTCAGACACATAAATCCATCGTATAGCTATACCGTTTTGGTATAGCTATACATTTTTGGTATAAATATGTTGTGTCTGAACACCCTGATAGTAGATATCACAGCCAAACATCTCCTGAACTTCACAAGGTAATGTCTACTTCAAGGTGATTTGAAATCATATTGAAATATATTGTAGTTGTATTGCAATGTATAATTGCAACTGGGAAGAAGTATAAACTGATGTATGCGAAGCACAAAGTCCCTTGCGGCTGGAGTCCAGAGCCTGCTTGAGGGCCCTGGAAGTTATGTGGTTCTCTGAGGCTTTCTGGTGCAATATAAGGCATATTTTGAGCATTTTGGAACAGACTTTACGACTAATATTTCATGAATAATTTGGTTTGAAAATGATTATTTAAGAAATTTTAACCTGTTGCTGATTTCACACCTGGGGAGCGTTTTATCAAGCATTTTGTCAGTGATTTTTACCGACAACTGTTATAAGCTACTGAAATCCTTGCATCTGATTGGCTGAGAGCAAATTTGTCAGTAAAAATCACTGACAAAACACTTGATGAAACGCTCCCCAGTAGTTTTAAAATTCAAACCTGTCGCTGTTACATGTTTAAAACCCTTGTGGACCACCCTGAATATGAACATTTCATACCTAGACACATGCAATGTCTTTTTTAGATACACTTTGTAATCTTTCTAATAACACATTTTTTGCATATCTTTGCCTCAGTATTCAATTCAATTCAGTATTTATTTCCAATTCATAAAAATGAACAAAGTCATATACAGACAAATAAAAAGGAGAATTAAAACATGTCAATAAAAACATGAACAAAGCAATCAAAAGTAATAGAAAAAGTAGAGTTGTTACATGGTTGAACATAAATGAATGGAAAAGGGGCATGCACTAAAAAGCCAAGAAAAGGCTTGTATGAACGCACATGCCCAACGTGTATACATATAGGCCCCAATTATTTTACATTTTCTACAGCCTAGATATATACAGTGTATGATGGGGAGTCCTATTTCTGCGCTCCTAAGATTTTACTTAAAATTGAACATGAGCTTCTATGTTTTTATAATACTAAATTTCATATTATTCCAGATATCCTAACAAGGAAGTGTGTGAAAATTCTCAGTAAAATTTGAGCAAGAATAATGCCATTTTCACAAGAAAAGGCAGGGCTCCGTGTGATTTTGACATTGCAAAAATGATAGTACCTGTGTTTGCACGCAGTTTAGGATTTTTTTCACGAAATACAACATTTCGAGGCTTGTGAATAAGATTATTGAAATAAGATATTTTTTCAATATACATTATTTTACTCCTTTATATATACATGTACATTGCTATAATAAAGATGAAAAGTTTGCATTCGTTGTTTGTTGTTTGTTTTTTACCACAATCATGCAGGTAAGGGTGATACGCAGACATAGGTGTTCAAGCCATAGTATGATCATGTGCAAGATGTGCTTTGAAATGTAACATTCTGAGCTTCATTTTCAAATGAAACAAACACGTAGTAAAGAATAGAGTTGTTGATGTTGAAATTAACTGCCATTGGCAACAACTATTATTTCATGTCTCGTGACATTACTCTGTAATTTTGTTTCAGAACACATTGTTTTTTAACACAAAGGAGGGTCAATTTTGTATTCTCCAACATCAGTATAAGTTTAAGTATAAGTATAGCATTTATTATCCGTATAGCACAATTCTTCTTCCAATGGTTAAACAATATTCAGTGCATAAAACAATGGGTGGTTAAAGAGTAGAAACATTTTATACATAGGTAGAAATTGACAATAACTGGAAAACAAAACATTACTACTGATTCACTTTGTAGATATTGAATTTCGATCTATTATATGTTTATCAAATTCAGTCATGAGAAGTTTAAGAGAAAAATTTATCTTAAATCGACTATATGTTAATTCATTAATTGTTTGACACAGGGTGGTAGCCAGTCCAATTAGAGTGGTGAAAATACCAGTTCCGGGGGCTTGTTGGGGTGAGATCCAGACAGCGCTGCTGGATCCTGCATCTAGGCTCCGCTGCTTGGATGGAGCGTGCAGTGCGCTGCTTAAAGCAGTCTGGCTTTTGACATGGTTATGTCGTTTTAAAGGGATACGACACCGGGCGGCCGTGGGGAAAGTCAGGATTGCGTAAGCCCCATTCACTCGTACACAAAGTTTGTGCGTCGAACGTGTCCGTTGGACTAAGTGGGATTACATTTCGACTGCACGAATCTCGCACAAGAGCTCGAGCTCAGGCAGAGCGTGCATGTTTGTGCGGCGACCAGTCTATCCGAGTTTTGTGCCCTGCGGGGCAACGGCTTGATCAGGTAACGATCACGGTGCCCTCTCGCGGCATTAAAACGCCCACAATCTGCGGTTTCGTATCCCTTTAAGGTTGAGGCAAAAGTCCCTTTTTTTTTTTTTTTATAACACACTATCCTTACTAATCATTAACAAGTGAAGTAGATCCATAATTAATTTCGGAGCCTGACAAGGTCATTTTCAATTGAGATAAAGTGCGTATATGTTGAACCTCGGTTATGAAAAATAGTGCAGGCGGGAAAGTGACCTTCGACCCAGAATGCCAGGTGGAAATCATGAGTGGTGGGCAGCCCTGCCCAGTGCCGCCTGGCATAGCTGAAACCCTGATTTAACAAGAACATTATAAACGGTTACATATACATTATAAAAGTTAATTGTCATTTACATTGAACAATCCATTTCATAATAGTAGTAGACAGATTAGAAAAAACATTGTATAGATGCGCAGTTTTCCACCGCACATATTGTTATGGTCGCCGCTAGCCCCTGCCTGGCCCTCAAGGTCACCTTTCGCGTGCGTTCACGTTAAGCCCGACCCATTTATACCGTTCTATGGTCGCCATACGTTCAGACACACACAGAAAGGTGATTCATTATAGAGTTCTAGTTCGAAACGATGCTCTGACCCCAGTTTCGTTATACAATACATTATAAAAGTTAATTGTCATTTACATTGAACAATCCATTTCATAATAGTAGTAGTCAGTCTCGATAGGTAATCAATATAAGTTATACCTTAAAGGGAAGGTTGAGTTCATTCCTTTTATGTTAGTTTGAAAGAACATCATAGTAGAAATTTTCCCTAAAAAGGATTGCTCTTCAAATGCCCTCATATTCGAAATATGACGAGAAATAGCTGAAGTGTTTGGGCCGAACATTCTTGCAACAATGTGTGTGCAGTCCCATATACCCATTTTTGTGTACAGTGCTTGTACTTTTCAGTGGGATTGGGTCAATTTCTTATCATTTTAATGATTAGAAAACCTCACAGTATACAACAATCCTTATTTAGACATGATTATTTCTTTTCCAATTGCTTCCAGACAGTTTCTTTCACAATGTAATTACATGACCAGAACTCAACTTTATACATGTATCCCTTTAATTCGCAGGTCCAAAATGTAAGATTATATAATGTATGCATACATGTACAGTGGTGTAGAAGAACTTTCTTGTGAATTTAGAAACTGGAAGCTGACTTTTCATGGAATCAATTTTTAATGCAGCTTTAGGCGGGTTGCAAGAGATTATATGACTGTGGGGTGTCAAGTGTAACTTGAGCTGACTTTGTCCACAAGAGCCATTGGCCAGATTAATTTTTTTTTTTTACAGAATACTGATTTCAAAATAGATTCATATTAAAGTTTTACACCTACGTCCCATAATAGCAATCAACATATTTCGTTTTTTTCAGTTAAATAATGGAGAACCTATGATGGTAGGATGTCATATGCATGCATTTTTATCATGGTATCATGCTACTGCATGACAAATTTCAAGATATTTGCAAAACTTTGCAAAGAGATAAACTCCCTTTAAAGCAACCAGACAATAGACATGTAACAACCCAACTACAACTGGAGTTTGAAAGACATTGCAACAAGCTTGAATATTTTAAGAATTCAATGTCCCAAGTGCTCATATAGTAGTAATATCGATCGGTGCAACAAAATCAAGGCCCGGTTTTTAAGAGAAAATTATCTGTCAAGACTCACTTGTAATTATATCACTGCATGCAGGGTTTTAAGTGTTACAATTCTATTCATTCTAACAGGAACATTATCAGTGATCATTTGGAAAGGCATCACAAAGAATAAAAACAACTCCAAATTTTTCTTTGACCAACAGAATTACTTGTCCTTGGCCATAATGCACTTTTGTGAGTTTATGGACACTCTGTTTCAGAGTTTTTTTTGCTATTTAATGTTGAAGCTAAACAGGAATAACACTATTGAGTACCCTGTTTGCCCTCATGCTCTTCTCAAACTGGGCCCAAAAGAGTTCCTGGCCATCTTCATCCTCTGTCCACAGCATGTAAGGTTTGTTCTTACTCAGGAACAACCGGGCTAGGTAAGGGAGGTCATCATCCTGGATGTCCTCTAGGAATAGCAGTATGACCTTGTCCAGTCTAGTATCATTGAGATGTTCTAGGGCTATGCGCATCTTGGTTAGGAACCAGGCATCATCCACTGAGTTGTTGCTTAGCAACAGGACAGTCTTGAAGCTGTTCTCAACAGCATAATGAAGAGCATTGATGTAATACATCTCAATATTGAGATTGTTGTCACCGAAGACCACTTTTTGCAGATGTGGAAACCTATCTTGCAGCATTGGCTTCATGACCTGGTCCACCCACTCCTGGTCATCTTCAATATACATGAGGTTGAGCTGATACTCATAGTCTTGGGCATCAAATTCTTGGTTTATTTCTTCATAGCCAAAGATGGCTAGCTTGAGGAGGAAGACTTTGTAGTTTAGCCACCAGCGCTTTTTGTAAGCCACCAAGCAAATTACACTGACTAGAACAACTGAAAACGATGTACCTGTAATCATCACAACATTGATGCCACAGTACTGGTCAGGGTTGAATGAAAGGATTGGTGAATTCACTTCTTCTTTGATGGAACTAAGTGAGCAAGATGTCTTTTCTGGATGCCTGAGTTCAACATGGCCAGAATGGAGCCACTTCACAAACCAGCTCAAGTCGCATGTGCAGGAAAATGGGTTTCCAAAAGCATATAGATGCAGTGTCTTGTTTGTTGGGAACATGGTCTTTGGTTCCATTGTAGTGATCCTGTTTCGTTGCATATACAGTGTGTGCAGAGAGGGGGTTCCATTGAACAGAGTTTTGGGGATGGACTCAAGGTTGTTGTTGCTTATGTACAAGACACCAAGCTTGTAATGCCCTTGGAGTAGATCATGAGAGAGCATTAATATCTCATTATCATTCAGATCCAATGTTGCTAGGGAAGTCAGACTGTTGAACACTCCAGGACTGAGGACTCTAATAGAAGACTGGGATAGGTCAAGTACTTGAAGTTTCTTTAGAGGGTCGAAAGTACCTTGTGCTAAAATTGTTAACTGATTCCCTCTCAAGTTAAGCTTTTCTAAAGATTTTAGTCCCCAAAATAGTGATTTTTGTGTCTTGATATCATATAAATCAGCACTCTCCAATTTATCTTCACGCATACCTAGTGTTAAAAGAGATGAGAGGTTTGTGAATTGATATTTGGATCTTAGATGCATTTCTGAAAATGATAACTGCAATATGCAAAGAGACTCCATGTATCGAAAGGCTTTATTTACATATTGGTAACGCTCATTTTCCAGATAGAGCTCTTTGAGGTGTTTAAGCTTTGCGAAGGAATTTGGGGAGTAGTGGTTATTAATGTCATTGTGGGACATATTCAGTATTTTCAGATTAATAAACCCTATTAAGAAATATTTCTTGATGACTGTCAGTTTGTTAAAAGAAAGATCCAAATATTCCATAGAAGGAGTTGTTCTACGATAATGGCTTTTGACGTCCTTGATATTATTGCCTGACAAGTCTAGGTAATAGAGTGAAGAAAGACCTAATACTATATCAGTAGAGAAACTTACAATCTTATTCTTAGACAGTTGTAAGTGCTGTAACATTTTATTACAGGAGAACATGCGGAATGTTAAGGAAGTTAGAAAATTTCTTGACAGATCCAGTTTCATAAGCCGGTCTAATCCGCAGAGTGATTTGTTTGATAGGATACTTATGCGATTACCTTGGAGCTCGAGAATTTTTGTTTGATATAAACCCCAAAATGCGAAATCTGGAATTGACATTATTCGGTTTCCTTTAAGATGTAATCCAAGGATTTGGGGAAAGTCAGTGACATTGGCATGTGACTTATTCAATGGAATTATGTCATGTATCTTGCAGGCATCCAAGACCAGTACCTTTATTTTTAAATTTCCTAAAAGAGAGGAGATGTGCCATGCAGAAAAAACATTTTTCGAAAGTCCCAAGTATGACACATTGTTCAAATATGAGAACACTTTAAGAGGAAGCCTACTTAAGGCATTAGATCCTAGAAACAATTTTTCCAATGAGCAATTCTGAAGGGGTATAAATTTGCGGGGATTGATGAAGGAAATGTTGTTGCCACTTAAATCAAATGTGGTGATACTGTTAGACCACGGCAAAGCATCACTGGGGATAGAAGTCAATTTGTTTTTCCCTAGAATGAGTGTAGAGAGGAGACGATTTATACCAAACAAACCTGATGGAAGAGAAACTAATCTGTTTTGGTGTAGGGAAAGTTTTTTAAGATAAACCAGAGGCGCAAAGGCACCACTTTCTATCCTTATGAGAATATTACTTGCAAGCCCTAGGGAAATGATGTCTGGAAGATCAGTAAAAGACTCATTGTACAGGGTTTTTATCTTGTTGAAGGAGAGATCAAGTATTACTGTGTTCCTTGGAAGATCTTGAGGAACAGACTTCAGATTCAGATGAGTACAGGTGGCTTTGGTTCCGAGGCTTGTATTCCTTAGCTGACATCCGCTTGGCGACACAGTGCTCAGGGGACCAGGTATTTCTTTTGCAAGCAGTGCCCTGGAGAGCAAGGACATTACACATACAATCCACAGGTAAAGAAGGACCCTTGATGCCTTTGACATGGACATGGTGATTACTATGGTGCCACTATAAATGCAGTACAGATTTCTTATGCCCTAAAAGATTATACCTCAGTCTCTTAGGCCTCTTTTGTGGCAGTCTCAAAGGGAAAATATGCTACTGTCCTGATGATTTTCAAAATTCTTCATCATATGCAAGTAAGTCATGTCCAAGAAGTACTTCAAATCAAAGCTCTTTTATGACAATCTCGGTATTTTGAATGGAAAATATGCAACTGCCTTTTGATGATTTTCACAAGGCTTAATCCTTTGTAAGCAAGTCTTGAGCAAGAAGCACTTTAGATCATCGCTGCCTTATCACAAACCCCATGTCTCTAATGGAAATATGCAACTGTCTCTTAGTGAATTTTAAAAGGCTTTGATATGCCTGTTAGTCACACCTGTCCCAGAAGGACTTCGGATCGTAGCTCTTGTTGAGCAAAACACCTTGTCTCTAATGGAAGATATCTTGATGATTTGTGCACGGCTTAATAATATGCAAAGTTACGTGTACATGTAGGAGTAGATAAACCCGCTCGAGAACTACTTCAGCTCATAACTCTGGCAAATGACTACACCTTTCAGTATCATGACTTATAGTTGTACGTGTTATCTAAAGTAGGCGATTTACAGCGTCATTATCGAAGTTCAGCATTTGTAAAGAGATGACCAAAATCAAATTCCATGTACAATAAATCTCACAAGGCAAATAAATGGTAATCCTAATCAAGCAGTTCCTGTGGTGAAACATTTGTCCTTTCTGAGCGGTCGCTAACCAAGCTTCCTTTTCTCCTCGACTGTGAAGTGCAATTTTAAGGATAAGCTAATGAGACAGAAAGTGTGGAAGAAATTCTAAGAAGTGGATTGGAAACCATCATAAAATCAACAGTATGTCACATTTGCTCTCTAACTTTATGTACTGTTGGGAAGCCTCAGGAGTCTGAATGTCTCACTTTGCAATTTAATCAAATTGTAGTTCTTGATTTATGTTTGCTGAAAGTTGAAGATAACGGCTATTACCAAATTTGTTATGACTTGAACTGACTTTGTACACTACTTCTTTATTAGTTCTTATCCTCTTGAAATTGATTTTCCTAGCTCCATAATTACAAAACCAGTTATGATCTACAAAAAAAGAAGCATACAAAAACATTACAAAATGATTTAAACCAAAATTTATATAAAGCACGTATTCATTGGGCTGTGAAGTATATATTTAATGGATGTTTCACTTTTGTAAAACCCCATATTTCTTAAGTGCGGTTCTCTCATTACATGTATTTGGAAATGATCCAAACCATCCTGATCCAAAATTTCATGAAATATACTACTCAATAGACCATTCAAATATTAGAGCAGTGTATCATATTCTATCACAACCATACAGTATATCATATTACACCATATTATTCTGCATCACACTACAGTGAAACCTGTATATAATGACTGCTCAAGTGAGACATGAAAAGTGGTCTTTATGAGCAGGTTCCTTATTAATACATGTTTCAAATGAAAACACTTTTCAAGGGAAAATATACAGGTGGTCGCTAAAACAGGTGTGACTATATAATCTCTTTTGTAATTCACCACAATTCAACAGTTTTATGACTTCTGATTGAATTATAAGATTCATAAATAAATGCTAACTTGAGCTTCGAAAATTTTGGTTTATTCTGTTCAATTTCCCAGTAATTATAAAAAGACACAAATATTTTTATTTGTTAAAGCTAATTTTTCAAGCCTCTTTTTAAGCTAATTCTGCGATCTGATGTGACGTCACTTCCTTCCTATGACCCTATGACCCTACGACCCTAGTAACGCTTCAGTGGGTGAACAGTCCGCTTGAGCGTTGATCGGACTTAGTTGACTTCAGTCCCACATGTAGCATTTGCTTGCAGTAAATCCATTGTGTTTGAATTGTATGCACATAGAACGACTCTTGCACAGCGAACATTTTGTGAAATCTCTTGTAAATTTGTTGCCGCAAAATGTCTGTTAGCTCTCTATTTAAAGAAAGTTAACATTTGTCTTCATCAAATATGTTGTATTCTTAGCACTAGACTGTACAAAGTCCCATATCGTACCAGTACGGTACTGTGGACACCTGCATGAGCAAGTTTTTGTTTTTGGTTCCCATGATGCCATTTCTGTCCTTGAAATCTATATATTGGTATATACATGTGTATATATATATACTAGCAGAAGCTCTTTTATATCTTGCTTGGTATTTTACATCCTATTTTTGCCTACATCATCATCATAAGACTTCTTTTTAGCCAAAAAGGAACTGTAAAAGAAATTTAACGTAATTTGGAACACATTACCGAACTATTCCCCCCCTTCCGCGGATCTTCTTCTTATCAGATTTTCTGATAAAGTGTCAAATAAGGGTCTGTGCTTGCAGACTATACTGTATTGGCCTCAATGAGACATCTTCCCCCCCCCCCCCCCCCCCCTGGGCGAACGTCGTGAAACCATAGAGTTACATAGTACACTAAACTGTGTGTATGTGACCATGAAGCTTCAAATGATGTAACTCTATGCGTGAAACATAGTACATGTACATGTACACGTGCGAACGAATAACACGTGTGTTGTTGCGCCGTATATACATGTACTGTACATTGAAGCCATCCATGCATGCGGATATGGCCTTGGAGTATATACATGTCAGGCTGTTCTAATTACTCCCTCTGGAAATTCAATGTTTAAAAATGAATTTATGAAATATGGACGGCACGTCAGCCCTTAAGAAGTGCCTCCCACCACTCTAAGAACCATTCCCCGCCCGTGGGTACCAAAATGTGGGGACCGAAAGGGCCAGGGGAGACGCCAATTCAAACCAAAAAATAGGCCCCAAATCCTTAACGTAATATATATATAGATAGATAGATAGATAGATAGATATAGATAGAAGATAGATAGATAGATAGATAGATAGATAGATAGATAAATATATATATATATATATATATATAAAAAAATATAGTTCTGCTTCGGACTTGCAAAGTTATAGACAAAATAGGAATGAAAAGTCCGTATACGATGAAAAAATTCGAATTTTCGGCCATAGGCCTTCATCAGGAAATGATGAAAATTTATTAGATAGGTACACAAAAGAGCGTGAAGCGTAAAAAAAAAAAACAACGCAAAAGCTCCATGGATACCAGCGCAACCATGGTAGAGATCAGGAAGGAGAGGAGAGAGAGAAAGAGAAAGATATAGAGGCGTAAAAGAGCAGAAGCGCAGAAAGGGAGAAAGCTCCATGGAAACTCGCGCAACCATGGTAAAAGAAGTTAAAGAGGAGAGAGAGAGAGAAAGAGAGAAAGAAATAGAGATAGAGGCGTAATAAAACGTCATAAAAGAAGAGAAAAAGAAAACAAAAAAGGAGAAGCGCTAAAAGGGACAAAGCTCCATGGAAACTCGCGCAACCATGGTAAAGAAAGTTAAGAGGAGAGAGAGAGAGAGAGAAACACGTCACAAAGAAAGAAAGGGAAACAAAAGAAAACACAAAAGCGAGAAGGAAGGAAAGGGAGAGAGGATGACGTAGTAAAACGTCATAAAGAAACCAAGGGAAAATGAAAGAGAGAAAGGAGGGGGAAGAGGGAGAGAGAGAGAGAGGGAGAGGAACAAAGAAAATAAAGAGAGGAAGATGAAGCACAACGGAAAGAAAAAAAAGAAGAAAAGGGGGAAAAGGAGGAAGTAGTGAAGAAAGAGAGTAAAGAGCAAAAGGAAGTGAGGGAGAGAGAGGAAAAAAAAAAAAAAAAAAAAAAAAGTAGAAGAAAAGCAGAACGAAAAATGGAAGAGAAAGGTGGAAAGGACAAAAAGAAAACATTCAATTCGTACGAAATGATCGAAATGTTACATTCATCCCACGAGGATGAAGGGTTCCCAGGTGGAAAATCAGTCTTTCCTCCCTTCTCTTCCTGGATAGATCATCGCCATTGCACTTGACTCGCGTCTACCATCAAGAAAAATTTCAAGTTGCTGAGTGACAACCCCTCAACTTCTCACATTTTCAGCGAACCCCCTCTGACAGCGTTCAGGAAGGACAAAAGCCTGAAATCAAGCTTGGTCCATTCAAACCACACCAGAGTCCAACCTGCTGACAGAGACCTAGATTCCCGTCCTTGCCTCCGCCCACGATGCAAGACATGCTCCCGTCTTTCTACAGAACGTAACATTAGTGGCCCCAAGGGCAATTTCACCATCCATGATAATTTCACCTGCACGACGGAGAATGTAATCTACGTGATTTGTTGCAAGGCCTGCAATCTACTGTACGTGGGCGAAACCAAGCGGCGTCTAGCGGACCGGGTTACTGAACATCTACGTTCCATACGTCTGAACACAAGTGGCTTGCCTGTTGCACGCCATTTCAACCTCCCCGGCCACTCGGTTGAAGACTTCAAAGTGATCGGCGCCATCAAGTGCAATGGCGATGATCTATCCAGGAAGAGAAGGGAGGAAAGACTGATTTTCCACCTGGGAACCCTTCATCCTCGTGGGATGAATGTAACATTTCGATCATTTCGTACGAATTGAATGTTTTCTTTTTGTCCTTTCCACCTTTCTCTTCCATTCTTCGTTCTGCTTTTCTTCTACTTTTTTTTTTTTTTTTTTTTTCCTCTCTCTCCCTCACTTCCTTTTGCTCTTTACTCTCTTTCTTCACTACTTCCTCCTTTTCCCCCTTTTCTTCTTTTTTTTCTTTCCGTTGTGCTTCATCTTCCTCTCTTTATTTTCTTTGTTCCTCTCCCTCTCTCTCTCTCTCCCTCTTCCCCCTCCTTTCTCTCTTTCATTTTCCCTTGGTTTCTTTATGACGTTTTACTACGTCATCCTCTCTCCCTTTCCTTCCTTCTCGCTTTTGTGTTTTCTTTTGTTTCCCTTTCTTTCTTTGTGACGTGTTTCTCTCTCTCTCTCTCTCCTCTTAACTTTCTTTACCATGGTTGCGCGAGTTTCCATGGAGCTTTGTCCCTTTTAGCGCTTCTCCTTTTTTGTTTTCTTTTTCTCTTCTTTTATGACGTTTTATTACGCCTCTATCTCTATTTCTTTCTCTCTTTCTCTCTCTCTCTCCTCTTTAACTTCTTTTACCATGGTTGCGCGAGTTTCCATGGAGCTTTCTCCCTTTCTGCGCTTCTGCTCTTTTACGCCTCTATATCTTTCTCTTTCTCTCTCTCCTCTCCTTCCTGATCTCTACCATGGTTGCGCTGGTATCCATGGAGCTTTTGCGTTGTTTTTTTTTTTTTACGCTTCACGCTCTTTTGTGTACCTATCTAATAAATTTTCATCATTTCCTGATGAAGGCCTATGGCCGAAAATTCGAATTTTTTCATCGTATACGGACTTTTCATTCCTATTTTGTCTATATATATATATATATATATATATATATATATATATATATATAAAACTAAAGCTAAATATCAGCAAGATATGTACCTGTTATGAAGTGATGCGAACAGATGTACAGTATGCGTATTTCGTCGGTTCCCAACGTTTGTTATCTCGATTCTTCCTGCCGATTGCTTTTACTTGTTTTCCCCACTCATAGGCCCTTGCCTATGTGGGACTGTGTCAAACATTCACTGTTGCAATAGTCAAAAACAGACAACAAAATTGCTCAAGCAAGATTTAATTTTCTTAAATTTGCTAGATTACCTGATTCCGGGACTTTTCAACATTTACTATGCTACAAATTTGAAGTTGCATTGTTGAAAGTGAAATTTTAAATAATTATTTTCCTCTCGTGTATGAATGATCTAGACTGGACCAATCCCCGCTAATACACACAAAACCCATTGAAGCCTATTCACCCGTGACAGCTATTGTGGAGTACAAGCTTATCTTCAGATAAGCTTGTACATGTATAAGTGCATTTTCCCCATCTTTCGCAGTATTTAACTCGATCAGAAAAAATACAAGATTTTCCCTGCATCATATTGTGGTTGTGACAACGTACGGCACAGCAAATTTTCGTCATTTTGATGGAGAATAGGAGAAATCATTGTTCACAAAGTCAAAGAGCATGCAAAGTCAATGCTACACAATGTAAGTCAAGTGTTGCTATATGTTGCCAAGCTATAATTGTTTTCACCCAGCGGCTGTAGGAGGACTAAAGCATGACAAAAGTTCACGGATGTTTGGATCGGAGAACATGCCTGTATTGAATAATAGATGGAGTTTAAAGGGCGATTCTACTAATGATAAGAGAGTTTGACAGAATGACACCTGCTTCTAACACCAGCTTTTTGGGGGCAGTTTAAGAAAGAATGACTACTAGTATGCATGATATTGGTTTCCTTTTTCTCATTCCAGTTCTGTTTCCTTATCCCAAGAATATGTCCTGAGATGAGAGTAATGATGGATGATTGTCATATGAAGGATGCCTTTCATGATGTCTCACAGGATGATGTGTTACTTGCCCTAGGGAGGTCAATCATCTTAACACCTTCCTTCAAGAAGCTCCTACCAGAATCTAAGGTATCAGTCTAGATTATCACCGGTGTCACGAAAAATCACCACAAATAGTAAATTATCATGAAGATGTCTAATGTTTTTTGCCTACTTACTCATTGTTAGCAATATAGAAAAATCATACATCTTTCTAGATTATCACCGGTGTCATGAAAAATCACCACAAATAGTAAATTATCATGAAGATGTCTAATGTTTTTTGCTTACTTACTCATTGTTAGCAATATAGAAAAATCATACATCTTTCTAGATTATCACCGGTGTCATGAAAAATCACCACAAATAGTAAATTATCATGAAGATGTCTAATGTTTTTTGCCTACTTGCTCATTGTTAGCAATATAGAAAAATCATACATCTTTCTTCACACTTGTTTACACTGTATTAGATGATTATTACATTGTCCTTTTTCCTTCTCTATAGGTACATGTGTAGTATAAAATTTTCCGTTAAAACATATTTTTTGCAGATATTGACTGTCTCTACAATTTGTTCACAATGTTCAATGTTTGCTTTTCAGGTTTTAGATTCTGTTGAGAGCCAGAAGGGTATCACTCTTTGTTTTAGGACGTGAGTTACTGCCCTGCAGTTTCTCATCATACAATATACAGTGAAACCTGCTTTAGTGACCACCTGTATAGAAAGACCACAATTTTCGTTTCCCTTGAAAAGTGTTTCTCATTGAAACATGTATTAAAGGAACCTGTACATAAAGACCACCTGCTCATAAAGACTGCTTTTCTTGTCTCCCTTGAGTGGTCTTTATAGACAGGTTTCACTCTAATTTGTTTTTCTGATCGACTTTCGTGGCCTGTATTGTGAAGTACGGGTAAGTGTATAAAAGCTGAATATAATCAATGATAACATTCAATATTTTTTGTTTTATACAGCTTTCGTTTGCTCAGTGGATTTCTTATGAGCTGGAGATTAGCCCACATGAAGATATCCTGACAGATTTAGAGAGGTGAACTTGTCATTACTCATAACATTTGTACCATCTTATCTTTAACCCTTTCATGACAGGAATTATTTAAGTGCTAAATTGATCCAATTTCGTTCTTCAAATTGGCAACAATATTTTCTTTTAATGCTACATGGTTCTAAAGAGATGTAATGTCTTTGAAAACAATATACATGGTGAACATTGTCGAAAAGTTGAAATAATTGCCAATTTAGATAAAAAAACAATGATTTTGAACCTTTAATTGTGTTGCCAATTTAAGGATTTTAAAGCTTATTCTCCTTTTAAAAATTCCTGGCATCAAATGCAATATGGTCATTCAACAAAAATGGACACCGTGTGTGCAAAAATTTTGCTTTTTGTACTCATGCATCTGGTATATTTTTTAGAGATCTGAATCAAAAGTTAATGAGCCAAACCACAAAATTGTGAATTGCCTTGAAAGAGTTAATAAGCCAGTTCGGGGTTAGCGCATGGTACAAATGACCCCAAATATCCACAGATATTTTAGACATGGAGGGTCCCTTTATGTACACTTCAGAAAAATAACTCTGGGAGTGATAGAGGTGCCTCATGAATAGCTTTTGTTTCCCCCTTTAAAAAGTATACTTCCACCTGGATATCATGGAATGCACCATTAGTGCATAATTGAATAATGATTACATGACATTCATGAGCACATATCGAATATTAGTGTCAGTGGGTTTTAGAATTTGGTACAGATGACCTTTATCTGCTCATGCTCAGATTGCATCTCCGAAGTGGCTTATTGCTTCACTGCCTTATACTGTGATATTGGCTTCCTTTTTGAGAATGTTCATAATCTTAATACATGTAGATGAAGACCAAAGTTTGTGATATTGTAATGAATCTATAACTTGGGGAATTAAAACTATTTTGTTCACTTCCTTTTTTGTATTATCAAACTGAAAGAGAGAGAGAGAGAGATGAATTAAATGAATTAAAAAAAATAGTCATATTTGATGCTCAAATTAGTGATCAGAAATGGACAATTCTAGTTGATTTTCAAAATTTAGGGGTTCTATTTTGATATGTAACTCGTTTTTGGAGATTATGATAAGTGGATTGTATGTGACCCTTGCAGTAAATGACTCGTATCAGAAAACAACAACCTTTAATTCCAAAGAGTACTTCTATGCATTGTAATATACAGACATGATTATCACCAGTGGGCTATCCTGTGTCACTTCCTACCCATCCCCACAGCCCAGGGGGGATGCGAAGGGTGTCACTACCAAGCTGTTCAGACCCTCATCAATGGTCTGATGGACCATGAGACCAGCGGTGACCATCAGAGAGTGACGGATGATGATGATGGGGTGGATAATGCTACGGTGATGACTGGACATCATCATCGACATCATGGTGGATATTCCTGTTGGAGAGAACTGCTACAGTCCATACAGGTAACAGTATCAGATTCATGATAATAATAATAATAATAATATGCAAATTTATAAAGCGCTTAATACAAATGTTTCGAAGCGCTATTTATACAGAATAAAAAGAAATTATTAAATCAGAATCAACTACACATATATTACTGTACAATACTATAGATGGACATTACAAATGCATAGGATACAAAAATATACAACCAAAAGTATAAACTATAACGGAATTGTCCACTATCGTTGCTGAATTTGAAAAAGGTGCGTTTTGAGTTTTCTTCTAAAGGTGTCAGTGCTGGGTGCATCTTGAATGTGTAAAGGGAGAGCGTTCCAGAGAATGGGTGCACAAACTGAAAACGCCCGGTTGCCATAGCGATTGTGAGTGCGAGGTCCAAGGGCAAGCTGGGGTCTCGTTGAAGATCTGAGATTGCGTGTTGCCAGTTTGGTTGATAACAGTGATAATAATGACTTTATATCTGTTTTGAGTAAAGCGTGATAAAGTAATCCAAATTAGCTTTGTGGAAAAAAGGTAATGTTTTTTATTGTCTTTTGCACATTGTGACATTTGATACTGTTTGAGTTGAGCATGGAATACTGTATGGACAAGTATCGTACAAATGCGTTTGCATTCAAGGGTCGCATATCCGATATGGGCATTACTTGTACTTTTTCATCACAAATGGTTTCTAGAAGACGTGATGATATAACTTATTGTTTAGAGCAGTACTATAAGAACCAGTAAATCCGAAGTTTGAAACAAAGTTAATTCAGCTTGTCCCTACATTAAAGCAATAATCCTGAATTACCTAATCCTTCAGAAAATATTTAGATTTTTTCTATGGCTGCTACATTTGTGTTTATACATTCTTTTCAGAAGGATGATAATAAAAGTATAAGAGTCTTATTATTACAAGAAGATTAAAATGTAGATAAATTTGGTTCATTTGTATCTACCAGGAGCTCATCCCTTTGGTTGACTTCAGTCAGATGGACAGACAACAGTCAGGTGATCAAGAGAAGTCACATGATTCATGGCTTCTTTCAATCCTTCACAAACGACAAGCCATGGCAGCGAAGCATGCAAAGGGATCTTCCATAATCTGCTTCTCTTCAGAGGCACTTGAAATTCAGGAATTTATGAGGTAAATTGAAATGTTTAATTATTGCTATAGTATTAGAAAGAATTTAAAATAATTACATATAGGTTTTTATTTCATTTTTCTTCAATTAAGTTCAACCATGTTAATTCAAAATAGATTAGATAGTAGTTTCTGTGTTCAAAACATTCATGGGCTAAATATTGCTCTTATATACATAGAAAGTGTCAACTTTCTTTATGCTCTAATATTTTATCTGTCGTGGAATATATTTCTGTAACTGTTATTTATTGTTTTGGGGGTATTGAAGTATTCCATACTCGTTAAAACAAGTATTATTAGTATCATAGTAGTGCCCTTGCTTTGAAATTCTTGTATCATCTTTCTCACAGAATTGCCTGCTGCTTGCCACCTTACCTTCTCTTCACCTCTCACATTGATGCAAGTCCAAGCCAGAAAGACCTTGAAGAACTTTCTCAGTTTGTTAGCCTGCAGCTTGTAAGGATATACTCCTCTTTCTTTCTTTCATTCTTTCTTTTTTTTCTCTCTCTCTCTCTCTCTTAGCTATAATCTTGAGATCTGCATTGCATAATTAAATGTATGAAATGTCTTCTTGCGTAATACTTCATCCAGCAGTTATCTTCATTTCTAACAGAACAGAATTTTCCTCTAACCAGGTACCCAACACTCACCTGGGTTAAGAGAAATGAATGTAGATAAAATGCCAGTTTAGAGTCATGCACACTTTACCAGATTCTGAGTTGTATGTGTGATTTCAACCTAAGAATTCTTGCGATTCATGACCATGAGGGTTAGCCCATTGCTATGAACTATTCCTATTTTGGAGGAATGCCTTTTTGCCTTCAATGTAAATCAGCCTGATATACCTTTCTTTTGGAAAAGCATACACAATACACATTATTCCTAATTTTCTGCGGATGATTGGCACGTATACTAGTCCATCGATTACTGAGCATGGAAATGCCCTGGGTGCTATCATACTGGAAATACATGTTAAGATTTCTATGAAAATGAAAAAGTTTCCTGTAGGATAAATGATCACCATATATATATATATATATACCGGGCATGTTGGCTCAGTTGGTTGAGCGCCAGCCTCATGAACGGGAGGCCGTGGATTCGAACCCCAGCCGAGTCATACCAAAGACTTAAAAAATGGGACCTTCTGACTCCTAGCCAGGCACTCGGCATATTAGAATGGAGAAGGGTAATAATATCATACTATGTTATGTAGGGCCCGCTGGAAGAGCAGTTTGATAACTGAAGTGGCTACCTTGTGTAAATGAAACATTATTATTATTACAGACAAACCTGTTTTAGCAACCACCTGTCTATAAAGACCACAACTTTAGTTTCCATTGAAGAGTGTTTCTCATTGAAATGTGTATTGAAGGAACCTGTACATAAAGACCACCTGCTCATAAAGACCAGTTTTCTTGTCTCCCTTGAGTGGTCTTTATAGACAGGTTTCACTGTATTATTATTTAATATGTTTTCTTTTCTAGAGAGAACACTGCATGGAGACATGGGGTAGCTTGCCATATTTAATCACTGCACACCTGGTCAAGGTAATAATTTTATCCTTCAGGAAATGATGATGATACAAAATTACAACAGATGGAGAAGGAATGTCAGAAGAATGCAGGTAAAAGGAAGAGTAAGACACAGGAAGAGGATGATTGAGAGCAAGAGGGAAGAAGAGGAAGTTAAAATGAAAGATGCTGGAAATTAGAAAAGAAGAGACCGCAAAATCATGTTATAATTATCAATGATTACGTTCTTCATTGACTGTCATTCTGAAAATGTCAGCAGAGTTGGAAATCCTATTTTTCCTATTTTATAGGAACTTGATAATTAAATTCACTTCATTCACTATTGTTAGACTATTGATAGATAGATACCAATGTGCTGCATTTATTATTATCATCAATCTTCTCTTCATTTCAGGGACTCGTGATGTGTTGTCTGAAGAATGGTGATGCTTTCCTGCAGCCGTTTATTTCATCCACTCCTCTCCTCTTGGCATCCATCATGGTAATTGAAATCTGTTGAGAATCTCTACAATGATGTATTACTCCTCCAAAGGAAATTTTCCATTTCTAATGCAGTTATGATCAGCTAGTGCCACTCATTTTGGTGTGTTTACTGTTTGCAATTTGTATTATTGATGAGATAAAGTAAGAGAGTTCTTTTGCCTTATCTTTCATCGGTGATAAAGCAAAATCAGGCAAGCATGGGCTTATTACAAGGTTCCCTGATTCTTAAAATTGGTTTTGATGTCCTGGAATCTACATGTATGTTATGCTTAGCCAATCAATTCTTCTGTCCAAACAGCAGTCATTTTATGAGTTGTGTACCTATGCTTTGGTTTTGCAACCTTCTATTTGGTTGTATTGGTCTGAATCAAGAGGCCTTGAAATGCATGTGGAATTTGATTACAATTGTTTGATATGACTATATTCACATTTCAACCTGTAGGTTTATTGGAGAAGAATCAAGCCTTTCATCCTTCAAGCTTATGGACAAGGACCAGTACCAACCATCTTCCAAAACATTCAAGACCTTTACGCTGCTGCAGAGGGACTCACCAACCATGCCAGAGATTCTCCCGCATCAACTCCAGCAGCAACTTCTGCAGCATCAAAGACAGTGACGTCATCACCGGTGCTATTAGCGTCAGCAGGAGCATCATCATCATTCTCCTGTTCCTCGCTATTTGCATCATCATCGTCATTATGTTCATCTGGAGCTGCAGCCATCACACAGTGCAGTGTTACCATGGCAACTCCTCCATGGCTGTGTGCTGCAGCCCTACATGAAGCAGTGAGGAGAGGATGCAGTATGGAGGAGAAGAGCAGTCTCTTGAATACAGTGCTAGAGATGCTTGCCAGGGACAGTCAGGACAACAAAGAAGTAAGATCATCATGTTCCTGAGTTTTGTTTGTGAGTTTAGGAAATGGCTGATGTTTTCTCTGCATTAAGTTGAAACATTTCTTTTCTTTTAACAGAACATTTGGTTATCTTTTGTTCCATCAATATATGGATTTTATTTGAATAATAGAAATGAATATAGGCCTTCATAAGCCTACTATGTATTTTTCAGTAAACTCACTTTCAGCACGTTACACGTTACTTAATAAATAAATTTGTATATTAGGTCACTGTTCTTATTCAAGAATCATATTTAATATGTCTTGAAGGAATTGTAAGGAATTTTGCTTCTCCAGCCCTTTTGAAAAGTTGACATTATATGTTATTCTTCTTAAAAGGGAAAACAAGAAAATGTGGTTGCCAGCTGAAAGATCTTTATGATGTCAATATATACTTTCATTTTAGATCTGCATAGGCCTGTTGGAGTGTGTAGTTGCTGAAGAGGCATGGAATGTCTTAAGTGGGAAGAGCTGTCAGCAGCAGCAGCAGCATTTTTCATCTCAGTCAGTTGCCCAACATGTTACCTATCTGATACAACTCATACAGAGTAAGAACGAATATTTAATATTTAGATTTCCTCATTCAAAGTCGTACAATCTGATATACTTTTGAATTAATGTTAATTCATGATGATGTAAATTATTCCTCATTCAAGAGCTGTCAAAAGAAGAAAGTACTGTTAACACTTGCAGTGCTGATGGCACGTATATATGTGACACATAGATTTGTCATTTTCGTTCACCAATTACTCGACCACAGGAAGGTCTGTGAAGTTGTTTTGATATTCGTTATTTGTTATTCGATATTCATTTGATATTCATTTGATATTCAAAAATGCCTGCATGGTGCCCACGGTCCCCGATCTAACGCCATGATGAACTTGACCTTGACCCCTCAAGGTCACGGTAAAAAATGGCGCCAAAAATGAATACCAGCTTTTTGACGAACTGAAAGTGGCCCAAAATCCAAAATTCCCCCCCCCCCCCCCCTGCCTGGCGCCCACTGTCCCCGATGTAATGCCATGATGACCTTGACCTTGACCCCTCAAGGTCATGGTCAAAATGGCACAAAAAATGAATACTAGCTTTTTGACGAACTGAAAGTGCCCCAAAATCCAAAATTTTTCCACCTCTGCCTGCGCCCACTGTCCACGATGTAATGGCATGATGCCCTTAACCTTGACCCCTCAAGGTCACGGTCAAAAATGGCGCCAAAAATGAATACTAGCTTTTTGACGAACTGAAAGTGGCCCAAAATCCAAAATTTTTCCGCCCCTGCCTGGCGCCCACTGTCCCCGATGTAATGCCATGATGACCTTGACCTTGACCCCTCAAGGTCATGGTCAAAATGGCACAAAAAATGAATACTAGCTTTTTGACGAACTGAAAGTGCCCCAAAATCCAAAATTTTTCCACCTCTGCCTGCGCCCACTGTCCACGATGTAATGGCATGATGCCCTTAACCTTGACCCCTCAAGGTCACGGTAAAAAATGGCGCCAAAAATGAATACCAGCTTTTTGACGAACTGAAAGTGGCCCAAAATCCAAAATTTTTCCACCCCTGCCTGGCGCCCACTGTCCCCGATGTAATGCCATGATGACCTTGACCTTGACCCCTCAAGGTCATGGTCAAAATGGCACAAAAAATGAATACTAGCTTTTTGACGAACTGAAAGTGCCCCAAAATCCAAAATTTTTCCACCTCTGCCTGCGCCCACTGTCCACGATGTAATGGCATGATGCCCTTAACCTTGACCCCTCAAGGTCACGGTCAAAAATGGCGCCAAAAATGAATACTAACTTTCTGACGAACTGAAAGTGTCCCAAAATCCAAAATTTTTCCGCCCCTGCCTGGCGCCCACTGTCCATCTAATGCCATGATGACCTTGACCTTGACCCCTCAAGGTGACGGTCAAAAATGGCGCAATAAATGAATACTAGCTTTGTGACGAACTGAAAGTGGCCCAAAATCCACAATTTTTCCACCCCTGCCTGGCGCCCACGATCCCCGATCTAATGCCATGATGACCTTGGCCTTGACCCCTCAAGGTCACGGTCAAAAATGGCGCCAAAAGTGAATATGAATATTTAATATTAATTAATTGTATGCTTCATTATTCAACACACACTTTCAAACCAAATCAATCTCAAAGGAAAAGTATAGCAGCAATCAGTGGCTATGGGATTCATTTCTGGCACACATATGTCGGAAATGACTGAGTCAGATTTCTTTATTAGTTGGCATTTCTTTATTTTCATAATTTCTAATGTTTTTGTAAAAATTGTGATCTATTGGTAGTATTAAAACTAATCAAAGGAAAACAACAACAAAACCTGGAAGACTGAATCACTAATTTGATATTCCACCATTCAAGCAGTCAAAAAGCAAAATGCACAGACATTCCATTAATTTGGAATTCTGATTTGAATTATATCATTTCGTAGAAAAAGTCTTGCTGAGAAAAACGAAGGAAAACACAATCATAAAATATTATCACACGTACAATTTACGTAGACACATTCATACCGAAAATAGGAATAATTTTCCAATTAATTTACATGGCGATCTTGTCATGGATAATGTCAACTCCTCATTTGAAGAGCTTGAGTTTGATTTTGATTTTGATTATCCTGCTCAACGTACGAGTACTAAATATATAACTATCAATAAGTTTTCTGACATTCTGAAAGAATTTAAAAATACCTTTTCTTTTTTTCATGCAAACATTAGAAGTTTGAATATACATTTTAACGATCTTCTTTCGCTTATGGACATACAGTCGCAAAATCCACTGTTGATTATTGGCTTATCAGAAACATGGCTTAACCATGATTCCTACCACCCATTTCTCATTGATAATTACGATTTCATTAATAAAAACAGGCAAGATAGAGCGGGTGGCGGTGTTGCTCTTTATTTACTAAGGACCATGAATTACACTGTTTTATAGATGAAATATCGGTATGTAATAGATTAATTGAATCTCATTTTGTTGAAATCACTATTCCTGGGAACAAAAATATAATTGTCAGCATCATTTACAGATGCCCCAATTCGAATGCACATGCATTTCTGTCTTATTTAGCTGATCTATTACATAACATTAATCTTAACCACAAAAATTTCTTTTTAATCAGGGATTTCAATATAGATTTGATCAGATCACTGCTTCTCAAGAATTTCTCGATTTAATGTCATCTACCTCATTCTTGCCACTTATTTCTAAGCCAACACGTATTGCAAACATTTCTGCCACCCAAATAGATAACATTTTTTTCTAATGTCATCCCACACTCTGATTCCTACATTGTTCTCTCGGACTTATCCGACCATTACCCCATTTTGGCACACTACCCAATTATCCAATCGTTAAACAACAATGGCCCTTGTCTTTCTATCCTTCTGTGGACCAACCCCCTTGCTATCAGAATGATTATTTACATTGGCATTGGAGAGCATCTCTTCTTTCAACTCGGTCTTCGACCTGCCTTCTTGTTTGGTATGTCGTATCAACCTTTTTAGCTCACCTGAGCCTAAGGCTCGAGTGAGCTATTGCGATGGAAATTTGTCCGTCGTGCGTCGTCCGTCGTCCGTCGTGCGTCGTCCGTCGTGCGTCGTCCGTTAACTTTTTACATTTTCATCTTCTTCTCCAAAACCCATGATCGGAATTCAACCAAACTTGGTAGGAATCATCCTTAGGGGTAGGGGACCCAAAGTTGCTAAAATGGTTCATGTGGCCCCCAGGGGGGCCCAGGGGGGCCCAGGGGGAGGGCCCCCAATTGTAAAAGCTATGTAAATTTCAAACATCATCTTCTCCAGAACCAGGCATAGCTCAGACTTGGTATTGTGTATGGAGATACCTCTATAGATGAAGAATGAATGTTGTTCAAGAAATTTCTCTGAGTGGCCTTATAGGGGCCCTGTGGGGGTAACATACTGGAGGGGGGGGGGGGCGCTGCCAGGTAAAATGTACATTCTGATCTTCTTCTCCAAAACACATGATCGGAATTCAACCAAACTTGGTAGGAATCATCCTTAGGGGTAGAGGACCCAAAGTTGCTAAAATGGTACATGTGGGCCCCCAGAGGGGGGGGGGGGGGGGGGGCACGGGGAAGGCCCCCAATTGTAGAAGCTATGTAAATTTCAAACATCTTCTTCTCCAGAACCAGGCATAGCTTAGACTTGGTATTGTGTATGGAGATGCCTCTATAGATGAAGAATGAATGTTGTTCATGAAATTTCTCTGAGTGGCCCTATAGGGGCCCTGTGGGGGTAACATACTGAAGGGGGGGGGGGGCGCTGCCAGGCAAAATGTACATTCTGATCTTCTCCAAAACACATGATCGGAATTCAACCAAACTTGGTAGGAATCATCCTTAGGGGTAGGGGATCCAAAGTTGCTAAAATGATACATGTCGCCCCCAGGGGGCCCAGGGGGAGGGCCCCCAATTGTAAAAGCTGTGTAAATTTCAAACATCTTCTCCAGAACCAGGAATAGCTCAGACTTGGTATTGTGTATGGAGATACCTCTATAGACGAAAAGTTGTTCATGAATTTTTTCTGGGTGGCCCTATAGGGGGTCTGTGGGGGTAACATACTGGAGGGGGGGGGGGGGGGGGTGTGGGGCAAGTTGTCTGCCATCCATAAACTTTTTACATTTTCAGCTTCTTCTCCAAAACCCATGATTGGAATTTAACCGAACTTGGTAGGAAGCTCAGACTTGGTATTGTGTATAGAGATACCTCTATAGATGAAGAATGAAAGTTGTTCATGTGCAAGAGAGAACATGCACCAGATGTGAATTGATCCACCTCAGGTGAGCGTCGTGCCCCCTGGGGCTCTTGTTCTATTGAATAGTATGTCCGGGTCAGTAGGAGATGGCTGAACAAAAACGTTGTGGAACTCATCTCTTCCAGGTGACTCAGCTATTGTACAATCATCATTCACAGAGGATCCACTTCTTTGGTCGACTGTATGGAGTCTTCTGAAATGTTCTTGCTGAATGTCCATCTCACCTTCCTCTGATGTACTCGCTAAATCTAAGTTTGGTTCCTGCCTTTGGACCTTCATCTCCGTCTTCCTTTCGTTGTCAACTGCTTTCCGCAAGTCTGATATATCTTCCTGTCTTGTTCCTTTATTACCTGTCGATCTCTCTTCTTGCCGGACGTCCATTTCCCCTGCAGATGTAATTATCAAGTGTGCAATCCCTTCTCTTTCCTCCGTTTCGATATTCCCATCATCTTCCCGTCTCGTTTTCAGATCTTCGAGAGATAGGCTTGCTAAAACTTGGATCCCTTCCAGTCCGTCTACCATCATTTCCCTCTTACTTTCTTGTTGTCCGGTGTCGTCTTCAGATGTATTAGCCGAATCTGAATTCACTTCTCCGTCTCCCTCAGTATCCATCGTTTCTTCATGTGATTGTTGCGAATCCTGTGATTGCACCGTCGAATCTTCATTGTCAGTGTCCACGCAATTTGGTTGGTCACGTTTTACGAGTGTGTAAGTTTTCCACATTCTGTACGTTTTCTCGCTTTCACAATCATCTTCAGATTTCCCCTGCTCTTACTCCATGCAGTATATAAATTCTTTCTATTATTTGCGGAGTTCGATACACATAGATTCTTACAAATCTGTCCCCATGTACTATTACCATCTCTCCATCCACAATTTAGCACATTTAAATCTGGTATACGGACAAGAGTACACACGAGAGCTTCTTTCGCATTGTTTGACCAGCGCCAAACGCCGCACCTGCGGAGAATGCTTGGGGTGGGAAAAGGTATGAATACAAGAAATATATCAATATGTCAATATCAAATAATTTGTGGCTGATATATTAGATAATATTAGATGTTAAAAGCACATTACACAATTTTGATCGTTACTAACTTACTAAAAATACGAGTGTCAACTAGTATTGGACGGAAAATTTACCATGGTAGAGATGAAGAATACTTATTTTTTGTGAAAGGAGTGTTGGGATAATTTTTTGAATACTTGTCCTAAAATAGTGCACTGATTCTTTAATTAGATTATCAATTTTTCACGAACCAAGGTCACAAAATCATGTGTTGACATGGACTCAATCCCCTTCACCTCACACACACACACACACACACACACACACACACACACACTTGGTAACTTTGGAAGAAGCCTGTTATCTTATTGGAGAGCGTTTGGGTACCGTTTAGAAGTGGTTTGGGTGGGTGGGGGGAATAGAAAGTGACCTGGGGAGCGTTTCATCAAGCGTTTTGTCAGTGATTTTTACCGACAACTGTTATAAGCTACTGAAATCCTTGCCTCTGATTGGCTGAGAACAAATTTGTCAGTAAAAATCACTGACAAAATGCTTGATGAAATGCTCTCCTGAAGGTGGTGACAGGTGTACAGTGCCCTACTAGGAGAATGCAGGAACCACACTATCATAATATACATTTAAAAAGGGGACAGGTGGCAGAGGGCACATTAACAGCAGTGTGTATGTGTGTGCGCACGCGCGTGTGTAGGTGGCGTCTCACTTTCGTTAAAAAATAAATATCAAAAGGGGACGATAGGATACACTCTGACAACATAAAATCAGTTTCGGGTGCTCGTGGGCACCAAAAGGATGAGCGGCTCCAAACAATGGCAAATTAAGCCTGTCTGCACCTCTAAATGGAGCCGGAGGCTTTATGGAGCTTCCTTTCACCCTTCAAGGTCCGTAGCTTTTCGGAAACCGGAGTTCAATTGCATTTGTGGGTCTTTGGTTTGTGGTGCATACATATATATTTTTATCCCAGGAAATATAGGTATTAATCCCATGATAGCACATTCCTATTCATCCCGATCTTTAGGCAAATTATTAAAAACAAAAATAAAAAGATCATAGAAATTACACCCAAATGCAATCAATTGATTCTTTGATATTAGATGCAGGACTATATTTGTGGTCCTGGCTTGGAATCGGGCATTGCACTTCAGGGGACTTAGAGATATGATCAAAGTTTTGACCATACCACAATATTAGCCTTCTTCTTGGGCACCATATTATAGTTCATAATTGGCAAGATAATAACTTTTTGCCTGCATAGTTGTGTAACTGTTGGTATGTTGAACATATATATAACTACCAAAAATCAGAATGTCTACATCATTACTTTAAAAAATATAGAGTCAGAAAAACCTTTCCCATTTTTGTTCCTATTCACTTCGGCATTCCTATTCACCCCGTTTTACGGTACTCCACCCATACATGCATGTATGGACAGCTGTGAAGAAAGCTTTTTGGGTGCAACCAAGATGGATGCTTGTTAATCCCACATTTTTGAAAGCAATACTCAATTTAAATAGTGTGACATTATTTCTGACATATTCTGTGAAAGGAGGTCATGAAAAGTTATCGTCATGATGTACTTATCCTGTTATGAGTATGTAGGACTACAGGAATCAATTCCGAGCGATACCGATATCTTGACAACGGGTAGGATCGATAGCCATATTAAGGTGCCCAGTGGGGGTAAAAATAATAATGATGATATTTTTTCTTTCATGTCAAAATATTCTTTGAACCAGGAACTTTCACCATATAACTACTATATCAAATTTTTGGTAGCACACTTACCTTTTACTTGCTTCCGCAATAACGACATTTAGAAGCAAACTTATGAGTGCAGCCCAGGGGAGCGTTTCATGAAAGGACTTGTCAGATATTTTATCCGACAAATTTGCTCTCAGCCAATCAGATGCAAGGATTTCAGTAGCTTATAACAAACTTATGAGTGCAGCCCAGGGGAGCATTTCATGAAAGGAAGTTGTCGGATATTTTATCCGACAACTTCCTTTCATGAAATGCTCCCCAGGACGTACTGCCTGCTAATTATTGAAGTTGTCCATCTTTGACTTTATAGGAGTATCAAACATATTCTCTCTATTAATTCTTCGATGCCAAATGACAAACTGTAAGGCACGTGGGAAAATCCTCCGTGTTTTGAGATTGATTTGGCTTGAAAGTGTGTGTTGAATAATGAAGCGTACAATTAATTAATATTAAATATTCATATTCACGTTTGGCGCCATTTTTGACTGTGACCTTGAGGGGTCAAGGTCAAGGTCATCATGGCATTAGATTGGGGACCGTGGGCGCCAGGCAGGGGTGGAAAAATTTTGGATTTTGGGCCACTTTCAGTTCGTCAAAAAGCTAGTATTCATTTTTGGCGCCATTTTTGACCGTGACCTTGAGGGGTCAAGGTCAAGGTCATCATGGCATTAGATCGGGGACAGTGGGCGCCAGGTAGGGGTGGAAAAATTTTGGATTTTGGGCCACTTTCAGTTCGTCAAAAAGCTAGTATTCATTTTTGGCGCCATTTTTGACTGTGACCTTGAGGGGTCAAGGTCAAGGTCATCATGGCATTAGATCGGGGACAGCGGGCGCAAGGCAGGGATGGAAAAATTTTGGATTTTGGGCCACTTTCAGTTTGTCGAAAAGCTAGTATTCATTTTTGGCGCCATTTTTGACCGTGACCTTGAGGGGTCAAGGTCATCATGGCATTAGATCGGGAACATTGGCGCCAGGCAGGGGTGGAAAAATTTTGGATTTCGGGCCACTTTCAGTTCGTCAAAAAGCTAGTATTCATTTTTGGCGCCATTTTTGACCGTGACCTTGAGGAAGAGGTCAAGGTCATCATGGCATTATATCGGGGACCGTGGGCGCCAGGCAGGGGTGGAAAAATTTTGGATTTTGGGCCACTTTCAGTTTGTCAAAAAGCTAGTATTCATTTTTGGCGCCATTTTTTGACCGTGACCTTGAGGGGTAAAGGTCAAGGTCATCACGGCATTAGATCGGGGACTGTGGGCGCCAGGCATACGTCGAAAAATAATCCGACTTTAGGCATTTTTGAATATCAAATGAATATCAAATAAATATCAATGAATATCAAATGAAAATCGAATAACGAATATCGAATAACGAATATCGAATAACGAATAACGAATAACGAATATCAAATATCAAAACAACTTCACAGACCTACATGTACCACAGGAAAGGTATATGGTGGTCAATATATATCAACATTTTTAGCATAAATCAAGCATTCTGATAATATGAATATAATTATATAATCACCTAGAATAGATCGTGTTCGAGGACTCTCAAGCAGATATTTACCTGCAGATCGCAAATTAGTTCGAGGCTTATAAGGGATCAGCAAATCTCAAATGGCCCATAGAAATTTTCAGAGAAAATTGCAGATTTTTAAAAAGATATTTCCTTATTTCAACATTAAACAATAGTAAACAAATGAGAAACCAAAAAATAATGGACAAAGAAACTCAAATGTAATTTTCAATAATTCTTATGCATAAAGGTGGGTAAAGTAATATTGTTTGATTTCCTACAAGTATGTGTACAATATTTTGTGAAAGAATAGATGGTCAATGAAGTGGAGACATTTGAAATGTAAGCTTTGATCACATTTTGGTAAAATTTTGAAGAGAGCTAAAACCCTTGGCACATTGAGAGTTAAACATTATGGTAGAAGCCAATATAAACATTATAGATAGGATGTTATGTCACAAGTTTATTGAAGAAAATCCATGTAGGACAGTTTATGCCAATATTCCATAGTGATATTTTCATAAAAACATGTTTTTTATAAAATTTTTTGTTCATTATTATTTGTTCATTCTGAAGATTATCTATGCAGGAAATCTATAAGAAAAATAGAACATTTCTGTGGCATAATGATTTAGGTTAGTGGCACATATAATTTGACTCCTTTAAATAGACTTTATACTTTATGTGAACTACCCTCTATAAGATATATGTCATAATGTAGACATGCATTGTTTCTTGATAGTGTGACTTTTCCTTTTAATTCATTTAGATTTGTGTTACTATTTTTGTCTCAAAATTGTTTATAGCCCCATCTGTGCTGCAGCGCTCAGTAGTCTCTAGGCCTGCTGTCAAACTCTATCCACTGGTCATTATGAGGCAAGAAAACTACTGCTAAATGATTAATGATACACATTGTAAACTTTGACGTTCATCTTCTGTTGATTTACTGAGCTATCCAGGGCCCCGTTTCATAAAACTTATTATCAGTAACAACTTCCACAAATATGTGACAAATTTGCTCTCAGCCAATCAAATACACGTATTTCAGTAGCTTATAACTGTTATTGTAACTTGCTATTGATAACAAGTTTTATGAAACGGGGGCCCAGTTGTAGTAGGTTCTCTTTTGACATAGCAATATTTAGTTCATTGTGGTATCATCACGATCTGTTACATGGCAGTTATCAGTGTCTCAGAGGAGAAAAGCAAACTCTTTGATTGGTATTCAAGAGTGTTTTTATGGTGGCTGAATTGACCGCACCTCCCTTCTGAATGTATCTATGAAGATTTATGCAAATGACTGAAAGGCAGGCAGTGGAGCATATTTTGTGCATGAAGTAATTTTTCAAGAAACTCATATTGCAAATATTCATATCTAGAAAGTGACACGTTTATATAGATATTTCAAACTTGACAATGTAATCTGGAAATACTTCCTTCCCCACAGACAGAAAAGATTAGAGTGAGTAATTTGGTTTGCTTAAAATCAGGACTCTTTTTACTCCATACACAGGAGTTTTCTTCCAATCCGAAGTCAGATGCAGCCATTGCTATCCCAGCATCCTCAGCTGATGGAAGTCTTGCTACAGACCCACAATGCACTGGGAGATTTGTACTGCCGCTCCGGAGGGGAACCATTGCAACCAACCAGAGGACTTAGAAGAACTGTCAAACCAGACAAGGTGTGAAAGCAGAAATTTTTTTAATTCTAACATAGTTTTTTTCGTCAATATTTCTTTTAACCATTTATGCATTTTCTTACTAAAGTGAATCATAAACAATTTTAGAGGGGAAAAGTAGTTTTCCAGTTGAAACAAAACTATCCAATGCTGTTATTTTCATCTTGTTAGCATAACACTGCTAAAATACTTTTGTCTGTGTCCTCTGTTGGTTTAATACAGGGTGATGTGCTATCAACTGAGCTGATGTTGGCATGCTCTCGCTTTCTCCAGTCCTGTATCTCAATATGTCCTCCAGCGAACTTGAGAAGAATCGGGGCTGAGATAATGGCTACATGCAGTGAAGAACTAAGAGCAACGATCAGACGATATATCCAGGATAGAAGATGATAACTATGGGCTGATGCTGACATAAGTGCTCTTGCTTTCTCCAGTCCTGTAGCTTATTATGCTGTCCTCCCAACCTAAGGAAGATTAACACTTAGATCATAACTACTGGTACATGCAATAAGGAGCTAAAAGCAACAAGCAATTGACAATCAGCCTAGGTGATATTAATGGGCTTGCACTATCTTTCTCCAGTCTTGTATCTCAGTTATTATCATTACTTATACTACGTCTTTCCCATAATGCCCAAAGCGCTTACAATAAATTCAAACATTTATAAATACATGTAGTAAAAAAAACAATGTTACAACTACAAGTATGGACTGATAAAGACTGTCTAATTGTGAGTGGTAAATCATTCCAGTATTTCGAAGCAGATACGGCAAATGTCCTATCACCAGCCAAGGTGCAAGTAAATGAATGTGAGATGGAGAGGATCACTGGATGACGTCAATCTCCTGGTAGATGTATATGAATTCAAACAGGTATCCAACTATTTGGAGCTTGATTAGATGATGTATCCAGGTCAGGGGGATGATTATGAGTCAGTGCTGGCATACTCTCGCTTTCTTCAGTCCTTATCTGAGTATGTCCTCTGGCAAAATCTCTGAAGGATAAGGTTGCGAACATGGTTTCAAGCCATGAGGAAATGTGAGGCATGATTGAACATAATATTTAGGATAGAAGACAGTGATTCTTAGCTTACTCTAGTCTATCAGTCCTATATCGCAATATGTTTCCCTGTAAACCTGAGAGGCTCCAAATCTTAAAACCTGACTCTGTGTAATGATTAACTTTAACTACCGTGGAAACTCATTTAAAGAGCTCCGATATAACAAGATTCCTGAAATTACAAGGTCATTTTGCTGGTCCCTGGCCAGGTCTTTATGTTCTTTTGGTTTTTTTTACGCTTATATAAGGAGATTCCTGATATAACAAGGTAATTTTCATGGTCCCAAGGTTCTTGTTATAGTGAGTTTCCACTGTACGTTAAATTAATGGTAATTTTTAAGTTTTGCTGAAGTAAAGCTTGTGAACAGTGTTGGTAAGTCCTAAACTGTCAATATGTCACAGACTCCTGTGATTGTGGATGAAAGATATTCCAGCAAGTATGAATGGCTTTTTAGCTCACCTAGGCTCGAGTGAGCTATTGCGATGGAAATTTGTCCGTCGTCCGTCGTCCGTCGTGCGTCGTCCGTTAACTTTTTACATTTTCATCTTCTTCTCCAAAACCCATGATCGGAATTCAACCAAACTTGGTAGGAATCATCCTTAGGGGTAGGGGACCCAAAGTTGCTAAAATGGTACATGTGGCCCCCAGGGGGGCCCAGGGGGAGGGCCCCCAATTGTAAAAGCTATGTAAATTTCAAACATCTTCTTCTCCAGAACCAGGCATAGCTCAGACTTGGTATTGTGTATGGAGTTACCTCTATAGATGAAGAATGAATGTTGTTCATGAAATTTCTCTGAGTGGCCCTATAGGGGCCCTGTGGGGGTAACAGACTGGAGGGGGGGGGTGGGGCAAGTTGTCCACCATCCATAAACTTTTTACATTTTCAGCTTCTTCTCCAAAACCCATTATTGGAATTTAACTGAACTTGGTAGGAAGCTCAGACTTGGTATTGTGTATAGAGATACCTCTATAGATGAAGAATGAAAGTTGTTCATGTGCTAGAGAGAACATGCACCAGATGTGAATTGATCCACCTCAGGTGAGCGTCGTGCCCCCTGGGGCTCTTGTTCTGAATTAGAATGAGAGATGAAACATGATTAATATATCTCTGGTAGCCACAAAATTTAGCTTTTTTTTCTTCATTGTGGTAACTCTTTTCTAATCTTTCAACACAGTGGATTACACTCCATAATTCATTATTGTGACTCTTGCCAATACCAACACATCTTGTATGTGCCGAAAATCTATTACGTTAAGCACAGAAGTGTCATACTCATATTTACATATTACTGTAAGTTTGCAAAATAATTACAAAGCCTTGTTAGATCTTGAGATGACTCAAAAGTGACATCAGGATGTCAACAAATTTTGGAATAGTCATTTAGTGAAGGTTGATATGCAATTTGCTAAAAAAATATTGCTTCACATGACATGTTATAATAATCTGCTTTCTGCCATGATATAGAATAGGACAATAGAAGTAGTATTTCATACGTCTTGAGTCCTTTATAATATTGAATAAAGTGATTCTTACAACAGAACAAATTATTTATGTGAATTATAATAGTGTAAAAGTTATAGGGAAGCAGGAATCCAGGAAAGTAGTTTGATTTGTTAAGAAGAGTATGATAGTGATTATCATAATGTCTTTAATAGTCAAATAAAATGACAGTGATTGTAATGTATATTGATATTTTGTGTCACTGGGATAATGGTATAGATATTAAGGATTAATGACGATTGGAGATGAAATTGAAGATGAAGGTGTTTGAAGACTCGGTAATGGTTGAAGAAGTGATGATGATGATGAAAATGAGGTATATGATACTAGTGATGATAATGATAAAGATGAAGTTTGTGATATTCTTGTATTATGATGAAGAAGATGAGGTATATAATACTAGTGATAATGATGCAGATGAGGTATATGACATGATAATGATGAAGATGAGGTATATGATACTAGTGATAATGATGAAGATGAGGTATATGATACTGGTGATGATAATGATGAAGATGAGGTATATGATACTAGTGATGATAATGATGAAGATGAGGTATATGATACTAGTGATGATAATGATGAAGATGAGGTATATGATACTAGTGATGATAATGATGAAGATGAGGTATATGATACTAGTGATGATAATGATGAAGATGAGGTATATGATACTAGTGATGATAATGATGAAAATGAGGTATATGATACTAGTGATGATAATGAGGTATATGATACTAGTGATGATGAAGATGAGGTATATGATACTAGTGATGATAATGATGAAGATGAGGTATATGATACTGGTGATGATAATGAGGTATATGATACTGGTGATGATAATGAGGTATATAATACTAGTGATGATGAAGATGAGGTATATGATACTAGTGATGATAATGATGAAGATGAGGTATATGATACTGGTGATGATAATGAGGTATATGATACTAGTGATGATAATGATGAAGATGAGGTATATGATACTAGTGATGATAATGATGAAGATGAGGTATATGATACTAGTGATGATAATGATGAAAATGAGGTATATAATACTAGTGATGATAATGAGGTATATGATACTAGTGATGATAATGATACTAGTGATGATAATGATGAAGACGAGGTATATGTTACTAGTGATGATAATGATGAAAATGAGGTATATAATACTAGTGATGATAATGATGAAGATGAGGTATATGATACTAGTGATGATAATGTTGAAAATGAGGTATATATGATACTAGTGATGATAATGATGAAGATGAGGTATATGATACTAGTGATGATAATGATGATGACGAGATATATGATACTAGTGATGATAATGATGAAAATGAGGTATATAATACTAGTGATGATAATGATGAAGATGAGGTATATGATACTAGTGATGATAATGATGAAGATGAGGTATATGATACAAGTGATGATAATGATGAAGATGAGGTATATGATACTAGTGATGATAATGATGAAGATGAGGTATATGATAATAGAGATGATAATGATGAAGATGAGGTGTGTATGTGTGTAATTGGGTTTTTACAGACGTCTATCAATCAGATATGATTATTTACGTCTGGGACCGACCTTTAACGTCACCATCCGAAAGACGTGACTCAGTCTCGAACCTGGGTCCGCTGAATCAGTTTATAACTTCCACTGGTAGCAGGATTACAGGCACACGCCACAACGCCCAGTTATATGTATATGATACTAGTGATGATAATGATGAAGATGAGGTATATAATACTAGTGATGATAATGATGAAGATGAGGTATATGATACTAGTGATGATAATGATGAAGATGAGGATTGCGATAGTCTTTTATTATGATGAAGAAGATGAGGTATATGATACTATTGATGATAATGATGAAGAGGTATATATTATATTAATGATGATTGATAGTGATAGTGATGGAGAAATATATGAAACTGTTTGAATATTCATAAGTTGTGAATGATAGAGAGAGTGGGAGAGAGAGAGAGAGAGAGAGATAGAGAGAGAGCAGATTTGGAGCAACACAAAGACAATGCACTGCGGAAAATCACTAAAATAAAAAAATATCACATCGCCCCATGTTTTATTACCATTGTAAAAATAAATACCGGTATAACGTATCCGGATCATATCCCCGCGGTATATTGACGATTTTACGTTACGGCGCGCCGCGGCGGGGAATTTGGACTGTCCAGAGCAAGACACTGTCAACACACCGTTTGCAATGTGGTCTATTCAAAGCATTCATACAGGTGATGTAGATAAATCTACATTTAAAAGGCTTCACCATTTTCTAATCTTTTTCCTCATTAACTCTTTATTTCCATTTTTTTATTTTATAATGATTTTTTCGATGATTTGAGGCTATGCGTTTTTTTGTCTGGTCCCACGTGTGTAAAAATTTGTTGTCATTTTATTTGTTAATGAAAAAGATGTGCTACAAAAGGTAGGGTGTGAATCTAGTCGATCTTCTACTCGTTCTTCTTTTTTCTTCTTCTTCTTCTTCTCCTCCTCCTCCTCCTCCCCCTCCTCCTCCCCCCCCCCCTCCCAGTAGAGGCGCACGGCTGATAACGGAGACTCTCTCCCATTTGGGAGACTGTCTCCCAAGTCATGCAAGTCCCATATCTGCATATCCTGCATAATATTATTGGAGACTTAGCTTGCAAAAGAAAAGGATAAAAGAAACGACACCAACAACAAGGCAATTTATCCCAGCCAAATTTTTGCCTCATTGAGGTCAGAAACCCATTTGTTTTGTGTGTGGGTCATAACAAAACGGTTAGACGGTGAATCTTTGAAGTAGGCCTAGACGGTCAAAAGGGGTAATTTCTCACGAGGAATCTGCTTGTCATATTTTCATTTTGCGCCGAGGTAATCCCTTTGCCGCAAATGTAAACAAAGCAAATCGATCTCCCATATGGGAGACTCTCCCAATTCCGAGACCAAAATTATTTACAGAAGTCTCCGATATCGCTCCTCCTCCTCCTCCTCCTCCTCCTCCACCTCCTCCTCCCTCCCTCCACCTCCCTCCCTCCACCTCCTCCTCCCTCCCTCCCTCTCTCTCCTCTCTCTCTCTCCCCTCCTCTCCCCTCCTCTCCCCTCCTCTCCCCTCCTCTCCCCTCCTCTCCCCTCCTCTCCCCTCCTCTCCCCTCCTCTCCCCTCCTCTCCCCTCCTCTCCCCTCCTCTCCCCTCTCTCTCTCTCCCCCTCTCTCCCCTCTCTCTCTCTCCCCCATGCCTGTCACTTCTTCTTGCCATATTTTCCTAAAATGTGGTAGGGTATGAATGCTTCCTACTAGGAGTAGGAGGCATTCCCATGCCTCCTACTTCTTCTTTGCCTCCTCCCATGCCTCGTTATGCTTCTTCTCTTCCTTGTCCTCGCCCTCCTCCTCCTCCTCCTTCTTCTTCTTCTTCTCCTCCTCCTACTTCTTCTTCGTGCCATATTTTCCTAAAATTTTTTAATGTTATTTCAATGGATTCTTTTTTTTTTCCAGGGTCAGGGAGCAGTTTAAACTTCCTAGCTGCGGAGGATTACATAGTAGGTCGTAAAGGTAAGTAAATTTAGAGATATCAAAGGAAAATAAGAAAATCTCTCAATATGATATTTTGATATCCCAAATACAATTTTTTTAAATACATGTATAAAGAAGTTTCACATAGTCATAGTGCTGTTTCTGTTTGATTGGGTGGTTTCAGTTACCTTTAAAATAATAGTAATCATATGTACCGTAATGTCACCAGTTGTGGCGGGGTTTGACAGTTTTGGGTTAATAATTTTCAGAAAATACCATATTTGCTGAGGAATCACCCACCATATGGTTTGTTGTATTGTCTTTGCGGGATTGAGCATGTGTCCTGTGTAATGCGCTTGTCTGGCTGCCTATGTCATGATTTGTGTGATATACAGGAGCATATAGCATTCTCGGCAAGACAGCCAACTTTGAACAAAGATAACTCATTTCCAAAGAATCTTTCATCCAAAAAGTTTTTTTTGCAAACATCTATTGCAACTTAAGCTCTGTTACATTGATAAACAGAAAATATGGTAAAGATTATTTATTTTGTTTCAGTCTGCTAAAGATGAAGTTCTTGTTTTATGAAAAAATTAGCAGAACATAAAAAACCACTGTGGATGTATTCTCTTTGGAAACGGAATTCTTTGCGTGATCGGCAGCGAGCGAAACGCCGCATAGTTGTTCCTTATTTATTTTGGTACAATATCTGCTAGCCAGTCGCATCCATTCATGACACACGGGAGAGACTGGGGCAGTTGACATAGGTCGTTCCAGCAATGAAGCTGTACTTGTAATACATGGGTACGCCAAGTCTGGTGACAGTACGGTATACATGTGTACATATATATATATATATCGAATCCTCTTAAATTTGTGCAGCAGAGAATATAATTCTAATGAACATTGTTTAAAGGATTTGATTTTTTTCCCCCTGCATTTTCTAGATTGCCCCATTTTGATATCAGGCGATTCGTCAATCAGTCGCAAGCATGCTTCTTTTAAAGTCAAACACCCACAAAGTAATCTTGTAAGTATATTAACCAATCATACCCAAGTATACCATGTACACTAGTACATTATTTTGGAAATGAAATGTCTAAAACGTATTCTAAATAGTTATCATTTAGTAAATTTGATTTCCGATTCGGTGATTTGTTGGAATAATCGGAAAGTTTTAAAGTGTAAAGTTTTCAAATTAATAGTTTTGATATTCTTTCATAAGTGAACCTTAATGTTATTGAATGATGACTCATTTAGGTTCTCAGTATTGAGAAATCTTACAATGGGTCATTGAGTTCTTATTAGATAACCTTCATGAATTATATTTCTGTTTATTATACATGTAGCACATGGAGATTGAAATTATATTACATCCATAAACTAGCCAGGAAAGTGAAATGCACTCTGTGTTTCTTTTCTTTTTTTTAATGTCAGAATCGCCCAAATTCACCTTCGACTCTAATTTTGAAAGAGACCTCAAAGTATGGGACAACCTACAATGGGGCCAAACTAGAGACTGGAAGTGAGACTAGCCTTAAAGATGGAGATACTATTATATTTGGGAGTATCAACTCAAATAAATGGAGGTATGAAAATGAGAGAGCTAAAAACATGTATTTACTACTGAGAAGAGTGTTTTGTGTTTTATATAATATTTTGATATTTTGTTTCTGTTATTCAGGTAAATGTTTGAGGAATAAAAGATTGATTTTTGGTCATGCAATTACATTGTGAAAGAAACTGTCTCAAAGCAGTTGGGTAAAGTTGATCATGTCTTCAGAAGAATAGGTGTATACAGTGCAAAAAGGCTTTAAAATCATCAAAATGACGAGAAACTGACCAATTCTCGCTGGAAAGCACATGCACTGCACACAAAAATAGGTATATTGGACTGCACACAAGTAGCATTCATGTTCGACCTGAACGCTTCAGCTATTTCTCGTCATACGTCGAATATGAGGGCATTTGAAGAGCAATCCTTTACAAGGGACATTTCTACTGTGATGTTCTTCCATACTGACATAAAAGGACTGAGAAAGCTCACAAATATATTTGTTCACCTTTCCCAGAACTCTACCTTCTCTTTAACAGAAGGGTTAGAAATTTTTGTGGTGTGAAGAAAGATGGAGTTTAAAAGTGTCTCTATAAAGAGATTTCTAATGTTGTATGTCCTGGCAGTGCTGGTGTCACACTAACAAGGAGGTATAGTGTAGTCCTGTTTACAATTTTAATATAGACAACTTTTCAAGAGCTCTTCATCTGCAATCCATGGTCAGAGATTTGGCAGGGGTTGTAAACATAAGGGAGATCAAAAGAAAAGCTGATATATATATATAAGTCAAGGGTTGTATTTAAAATTTTACCTCGCAGTTGGCTTTTAATGAGCTATAGAAAATGTTTTTCCGGCTGTGAAGATTTGTGGATATTCTGCTGTTTATAAAACTAAAATCAAACAAATCTGACTATTTGAGTTTGGGGGATTACTGGTTCAGGTCATGGGTATTATATATATATATATATCCTAGGGAAGGTAGATTGACTTCAAGAAGGTGTAAATTTTTTTGTATGGATTGGCTTTGATATATTATTGCCATTGATTGACAGTTGATAGCATGGATGCATTCATAACCTACATAATTACTTGTCTGTGGCCAAATGACTGCCTGCTAAGAGGATGATATAGATCTATTCTCTTTTGTTTGTGTTTAGGGTTTGTTACAGCTCTCTTGTGATAGCTGCCTCTGCCTTGCAAGGCGACGAGAAGAGAGCCTTGAAGCAGACGGTTCACAAGATTGGTGGTCATGTGGTCTCTGAGTGGTGTCCACAGTGTACCCATCTAGTTATGTCACAGCTTAATGTAACTGTCAAGGTGAGTTGAAGGTATATGCTTCTTCAATTGCTTGTCAGTTTTTGTGTTCTTCTGCTGCTCGCACAAAGAACGAGAATCATGACTGCATCAATGTAGTATTAAACTGCAAGTAAGTTTATTCACAGGGAAACAACTCATACATTGTATGCACATGGCCGTTACGTTATAGAGTACAGCTGGTGTTTGCTGGAATGGTTTAGTGAATGTTGGCAGGGGATTAGTGAGATTGAAGATGGGAGTGGGGGAACAGGATGATGAAGACTTGGGCTGAAATGAGATACGATGATCAGGACGCAATAGCAGTATACTCCTAACACTAACCAAATACCTGGACCCACTTCTATATTAAAAAGAAGACACCACTGACAAATTTGAGCACTTTTACAATTTTTAATGTTATAAAACTAGTCAGATTGACCAAAAAACTCATCGCTCAGGTCGATAAAATCATAGATCTCGATTTTAAAAAAATAAATATTACAATATCTACTAGTACGAGCCGCAAAAATCTGTTACGTCACTGCAGCACTACTGGTTTTACCACGGCAAATCACGGTAATGCCGATTTGGAGCAATACACAGATCGCTTTCTCAGCGCCTATAAAAATGCTATTTGTGAGACAATTATGTATGACAAAAAGAAAATGTTATTCATTTTTCAGTTTTTGGTATTTTTGAATATTATCTGCTGAAAAAATAAAGTGCTTTAGCAAAATTTTTTCACAATTTATCGAATTAATAAAATTAAAATTGGCACTACTGTTTGTGATCGTTCGTACGTGCTTCCCATTAACGCGTGTACTTTAAGGCACGCGCGGAAAGCTAATGCAGCAAGCTGCATTGTTTACGTTCTTACGTTCGCGATATAGATAGCAAGTACGACATTAACATAAATTCCTGGTTAATCTTCAAGTAAAATCTGATCACATTCTTCAATAAGCTTGTAATCTAAGCTAAGGAGATGAATGAGGGATTTTCTGGGCGAAGAAAGATTGCTTGCTTGTAAAGATTTTGTGGGAGAATATGGTTGGTACAGCGTCTGGCTTTAGCAGCTTCCTGGGTTTGTATCCCAGGCACACGGCTTGTAGGTTTGTCTCGAACGCCAAAATGTCAAAATGGTCTTCACAGACCACTCGAAAACGGGAATAAATGTACGTTTTGACGTTGAATTTGGTTGTTCCAATGTTCCTTATCCGTACAGCACACCTTTCTCTATCCTTCTTCGGATCAGGGATGGCAAAAAAGGATTTTACGGGACAATTTCACGACGATTCGAACAGTAAATTGCTTGGCAAAATGGCATTTTTGCAACTCCACGAATATGTATGCATGCTATATGCCCTATCGTCTGCTTTTACGGACGCGTAACGCACACGCATTGTGGTGGAAACTCAAAGTGCTGCAATGACGTGACAGCTTTGGCCGACACGAGCCAATTTGCGTATCGACAGTGGCAAAAACATACTTTTTATATCAAAATTTACGCACTTGTAGGCTGTTCAAAAATTACAATTTCGAAACTGATTAGTTCCTAGGGACATGCAGAACAACATATTTTTTCAAAATTTGCCAGTGGTGTCTTCTTTTAATGGAAATCCTAAACCTCACACTAACTCTAACATAAAACCCAATCGCAGCACAAGCCTTTACCCAACATCTTTTAGAGTCTGTAGGAAATCATGGATCATGGATGAGATACTGTAGATAAAAGTTAAGAAGTTGTGTGGTATTTTGAGTGGTGTCCACAATCTACCCATGCAGTCTTCTCACAGCTTAGTGTTACTTCCTCTTTTTCTCATCTAGAGTGTAAAAAACATTTTTTTGTTCACAGGAGCTCTTTTGGTTTTGATGCTATAAAAATGTCATTTTCTCATAGCGATTTTCATGTTTTTTATTATATTTTTACCAGAGCTCTTTTTCACTTTACCAGAGCTCATTATGAGCTTTCCAGAGCTACATGTAAATCGCTCACCCTACCGTGTATTTTTTCGCTGCTCCTCCCCCCCCCCCCCCCCTCTCTATAATCCTGTTCATTTATCTTTGTCACCCCGCAGGTTATTAGCGCACTTGTTGCATGCAGGCCCATTGTGACTCCAGACTTCTTTAAACACACATTGGAAGCTGTAAAGGAGAAGTCTTCATTGCCTACACCTGGCACGTAAGTATACCTGGGGGGGGGGGGGGGTGTTGCATAAAGCTGCTCGTAAAGTTACGCATGACTTTACGAACGACTGGAAGATGAAGTGCCAGATAGGATGCCCAAAGTTTTTCCTGATCTTTTAACAAAGTGTGGCTGTATTTCTAACATCAATTAAATTATGGCAAAAATATACTTTGCATTAAAAATGTTTGTTATAATAAGAATGTTAATCTACATCTGCACAGTTCGACTTTTAGTTGATGCAGTTAAAAATGATTGAGTATCCCACTTGGCTTGTCATATTTAAGTCATTCGTAAAGTCATGCGTAACTTTACGCACAGCTTTATGAAACACCCCCCTTGGACTTCTTATAGCCCCGTACTTATCCTCAGAAAAATAACATTTGTGTATCTTGTAACCTAGTACAGATCGATGAGTATGCATAGGAGCCATAGCAGGTTTCATCAATATTCTGCATTGTGAAAAGTAAACTCAAATTTATAATTACAGTGTTTCCTTTATATCTGTTTAGCTAAGTAAAGTTTAGAAAGCTATCGCTCAATGATGAACTGAAAACCCATAATGTATTGCATTATGTAAAGTGAAGTGTGACAACTTGATACAAGTTTCATTAAGAAAGAAGGCTGTGAATACTATTTTGACTTGTATGCTCTTCAGGTACCTTCCCACTGTGGCCGAGGCAGCTATCAACAAGAATGAGGTCTCATTCAGTCCGGATGACAGGAGAAAGGAACTCTTCAAGGATAGGACTTTCTTCTTTCTCACTGAGAAACAGGTTGGTTCCATCTCATATGGTTTGAGTTAAGGGTCGTTGCAGAATTTACAAATAAGTTAATGAGTTGGAAATGATTTTGGGAAAGGCGGTTTTCAGAGGCCCATGGAGACTTCCAAAGATGCTTTTGATGTTATCTTGTTGAACTATGTTACTACTATGCTTCACAAAATACCTAGTATTTAAGAAGGTACTAAAGATGTCACCTTTTCGATAAAATGTTTCAATAAAACGAATGGACAAATTATTGTAAATTGTAAAGCACCCTGAGAAGGCCTAAGGTCTTGCAATGACGCTCATGTACATGACACCAAAATATTTTTATTATTGTACTTATATTATTAAAATGTTTTGCACTATTCCTCACTGTCCCTTCTACAGTACAAGACTCTGCACCCTCCAATTAGTGTAGCTGGAAGCCGTTCAGAGCTCTTAGACAAGGAGATTAATGTCCAGTCCTTAGCTCATCCAGTGTGCTGTACAGAACTTCAAGATTGTAGTTGAATTCATCCATTTGCTATTGCAATTCAAACTGTGTTGTATTCTTCCTTCTTCGATCAGTGTGGCTGAAGGTCATGGCAGTTGCATATACCTTCTTCCTTAAATCAGTGTACAATTACAAAATTTTACTAGCCCTTGTTCCTCAACTACAGTGCAAGCATCTTCACATTTCAAACAGTGATGCAGGGAGGTCTTCCAGAGATGGACTGATCAATTATAAACCAGTAGTAGATCCTGTGAACTGTATACAGAACATCAAGATTTAGTTGTATTGTTCTTGTTATATTCATCTATTGCCATTCAAAATGTGTAACTATCCCTTACTCCCTTTTACAGTACAAGCGTCTACACATTCCAGTCAGCTTGGCCGGCGGTCGTTCAGAGCTCTTAGACGAGGAGAGTAACGTCCAGTCCATTGCTGATCGATTAACCTGTAGTACATCCTGTGTGCTGTACACAGAACATCAAGACAGCACACATGAGATGAGCCAGACTGGACAGAAGGTTGCATCGCAGGTGCTTAGGCTGCTCAAGAAGTAAGTCATACTTAGGGAGATGTGAGTTGGTCTTGTTTAACGCTCTGTCTTCACCTACAAATGGACTTTGATGGATCCCATTTTGAAACTTAGTGGTGATGTTAAATGTTGGTCTCCTGATGTAAATAATCAGATCTGATTTATTACACACATCTGTAAAAACCCAATTACCTACTTAAATTTTAAAAAACCCCACAAACAAACATGCACACACGTACATGTATCAATATGCCAAACATCATTTATTTAATGTACGATAAAAGAGCAATGTAGATAAATGCCTTGCTTAATGGCATAATTGCCGTACTGGGGATCAAACCCACGATCTTCGCATTTCCAGTTGAGTTTTTTTTTATCCACTCGGCTACAACACGTCTACACACACACACACACACACCCACACCCACACTTGACCTTAGGAGTGTTTGTTATTACCCAATGTAGGGACAAAAATCCAGGTCCTTTGTTCTCTTGGAAGTATCTGTTCAGTGTGCTTCGACAAGAAAATGTTGGATGACTTCATTGGTCATGTCTTTTGTAGTAGATATAGCAGTAATAATATTTCACTTTTTGTGAAGTGCTTATCACTAATGAATGACTACATCTATGCACTTCCAAAGATCATCGGGAAAGTATGCTTGCTATAGCATATGGCAGCCATTATCAGCACACACATATAGTGCATTTCATGCTGTAGATATGACCTGTCAACATTATTTGGTCGAGGGAGAAAACCTCGAGCCTCAAACCTCGAACCTCATGATTAATTCAAGTGAACAGTGCTTCCATCTTGAAGTTATTGGTGATTTGCCTGAACACCGTAAGGCCCCCCCCCCCCAAAAAAAATTGTTGTATTGGCGTAACCCGCCCGACCCTAAAAATGTCGCCGACCCTAGGTTTTTTTGTTTTTTTTTTGGCTATTGATATCGCGTATCGTGCTGCCTTTGCGATCGCGATCGCGATCGAAAAACCCTGAAGTGTTGCGGACAGAACTAGCTGTGTGTATTATGTACTATACTGTCGTAAAAAAAAAAAAAAAATCCCGACCTACCTACCCTATTTTTCAGTGACCCGTTACGCCAATACAACAATTTTTTTTTTTTGGCCTAAGTTTAATGTGAATATTTTGAATGTGTTTGTTTTAGTAATAACTGGATATGAACATTTTGGTTGTCACGTTCCTTTACAGGCACAATTTACGTCCTATACCCGAGTCTGAGCTTGGTCTGGCTGTCATCTATGTCTCCACAACTCTACATTGTAATCCTAAAGTTGCTCAAGGTGAGAGTAAGAGTTGGCAAAAATATTTTTCTATACTTTAGGATAATCTTCCATCGTGTGACTACACAGTCTCAAGTGGTCCTTTACCCAGAGGTACTTACATGCAGATTTGAAGTTTTGCATATTCAGAGGAGGAAATCAATGTTTTGTAAATGAGATGATATTATTGAAAACAGTGAAATAAAGTATAGTGTACCAGTTTCGTAATATTTACAATTTACTATTAAGCTTAATGTTCATTTACATATGATTCATTAACCTGTAGAATACTAATCTTGACATAATTGGAGTCTATGGAAAATGTGTATTATACTAAAATGAAATGATACCTAGTGGGTTAATATGTTTATAAAATTTGTATTTCTGTACAGCTGGCCTAGATCTTCTCAGTGCAGTCCCCTCACAGTCTTTGCCCACTCAGACTGTGCTAGCCTCTGACACCCAGTCTAATTCACAACAAATCCATCCCAAAGGTGGGAAGCTTGATGGAAAGACTACAGCCACTACTAACAAGGAGGCTGGATCCACATCTAATCTACCAAAGTGAGAATTTGATTCAGTATTTTCTTCTCTTGCCAAATCATGTTATGCTTTATTGCCTGGATGTAAAAAAAAATTGCCCATCAATCTTAGAGAAATGTATTCTCCAGCTGACTTATCTGTGAGATTGAAAAGGTCCAGTAATTTTTTTGACCCAAAGTGCACAAATTACAGCTAATAGAATCTTGACACAAGACTTGAAAATGATTTAGATCACTGGTCGTTTTCCTTTCTTTTTGTATTCATTTTTGTGTCACTTATGTAATAATCATCAAGATGACTTTTGTTTGTGATTTGATATTCTAACTAAAGTGGTCATAGAGGCAATTCTTGATGCAGTTGCCTATAAGTTCCCCCTTAGTTCTCTATATCTGTAGGTCTTTGGGGCTGTCAGAAGATATGTGTGATGTTAAGCTGGACCTCTTGAAAATGCTTTACTTGTGTGAAATTGTTATGATGTACTGTAACTGCATTGCTACTTTTTAAATTTAAATTTTCTTATCAAAGACAAAATCTCACATCAACTCCGAAGATTTCCAAGATCTCAGAGACTATCATAGCAACTCCCTCAACATCAACCAATCAGGCAACATCATCTCGGCCTCTGGATGGCTCCCCTGAGTTCTCATTTCCAGCAAAAGGTGAGAGGAAAGTTAGAATAATAGCAATTCAATGGTACTGGTAACAAACTTGCAAATTATTTTATACCACAATCTCATATGTTTAGATCTGACTGATCAATAAACTTCTATATGGCACGAAAAAGAGACATGATAACGAAGCTTTTCGACCTGCACTCATCAGGTTATCACGCAGGTATATAACAAATTACTTGAAATCAACTATATTATATGTACTCTCTTATCCTGGATTGTACTGCCGAACCGATAGCGTTTCAACGATGCAATAGTATTGGCATGCTTATTGCGTGTTTTCCTTTCCATTTGCTCATCGATGGAAGCTATGTAGCGCGTGAGCCGAAACAAATCGAAGAACGAAATAAATTCTCGAACTTTGCGCCAGGCGCGACGGAGATTGCGGTGCACACACGATACGTGGATCTGTAGTTTGTTAATTTCATCCGTCATGAAGGCACGTTCCATTGTGGGACTATGTGTGACCTTAGCATTGCTGATGCGCTCAGAAATGAACTTAGGTACAACTTTAGAGTTAATGCAATCATGAAGATATTGGATAAAAAACTTACCTGTTCTCAGCTTACCTTTCAGTCGGACAACATTGTTGATTTCTTGAATTTGATCCTTGGAGTACCTCGTCCGAAAATACACAAATAATTTCTTGGTACTACAAAATTTCAATATGGCACGAAAAAGAGACATGATAACGAAGCTTTTCGACCTGCACTCATCAGGTTATCACGCAGGTATATAACAAATTACTTGAAATCAACTATATTATACTCGGTGAACCCGGACGCAACCTAGACGCCGTAATTTCAGAACAATCGCAAAGCTTGGACGAACTCCTTTTGTCTGCACAGAAGAGGTTCATGCGATTGAATGTAAGCGGCTTCCAGAAAGCGTAAATGCGCTGAGCTTCTGGCCCGGGACATAATTGAGAATTGATCGTCAGCATAGCTTTGTGCGCAAGCTGGATTGTTCAGCAAGTGGAGACCAATCGCTGAATCGCATTTGGCTATCTATGGTCTGTTAGCGTACATTTCAGATTTGCAGGCACGGACGGGCTGCGTGCGCTGATTGGTTGTACGGTTCCGAATAGTCGAGGGGATGTGTTGTTTAATGCGATCAGCCAACCGTTGAGAAGTACGGCCCACGTACCTGGCATCGCACCGGCACTGAAATTGGTAAATAACATTACTCAAGTGGGGGGTGGGTAGTACATCCTTGCTAGTTGACGGTAGCATCCTGTGTGTAGAAAACACAATGCGTGTCGAAACCGCGTAATAGCAACGTGACACTGCGTGTTTGATCTGACTGGCGAATTTGTCAGATACCTTACCCCTCCAGGGTAGTTTGAGATACACGGGGCATTTGGCAGGTCCGAATCTGGTGTCAGATTTGGATTGTGCCTCCAGCGTCCGTGTTATGGTGCGAGATATAACATGCTCAGGGTAACCATTGTCAAGGAGAATAGTTTTGATTTTCACGATTTCGGGAGCTAATTTGCACGCAGAGCAAATCCTAAGGGCGCGGCACACTAAGTTTCTAATGAGCCCAATCTTGTATGAAGTTGCACTGTACGAGTCCCATCTCGTGTATTGCCCGGTGAATGTGGGCTTGCGGTAGACGGAAGTGATAAATTTCCCATCACTTCTCTCCACGAGAACGTCGAGAAATGGGAGCGCATTGGACAGTTCAATTTCACATGTGAATTTTAGCGCGGGATGGAGCCGGTTCAGTTGTGTAAGGAAAACCTCACACGCTGCGCGGTTATCAAAAATTGCAAACGTATCATCAACATACCGACAATACACATGTGGGACTATATTAAGATCGGTGGCGTTCTGTAGCAGGCGCATTTCATGAAAGCCAACAAAAATGTTAGCGAGCGCGGGGCCTAAACTGTGTATACATCGTATCATTGAAACTAAACTCAACCGCGCGAGTGGCAAAGTTCATGAGATCAATGAATACGGGCTCAGGAACAGGTGGTGAGTCTAAGTCGCCATGATAGAGATAAGAAGCACAGATGTCAATAGCTTCTTTCAGTGGCACGTTGGTAAATAGGCTAGAGATATCGAATGAACACATAACACAATTCCTATTATCAAGGGGCAGATCGCGGACGAGTTTAGCAAACGTAAACGAATCTCTAACAGTATGAACAGACAAACAATCTAAGACTGGCTGAAGTTGCTCGCTTAGCCATTTTGCCAGTTCATGCTGCGCTGACCCAACCATCGATAGAATAGGACGAAGCGGAACGTTGGTTTTGTGGGTTTTGGGGAGGCCGTACATGCGGGGTCTTAGCGAGCCATGTGGTCGAATTCTATCATAAACTGGCTTAGACAAATCGCCGCGTTTACATAAATCTAATAAATGTCGTTGGAGCTTGGCTTCCAAAGTGGCTGTGCGATCATGTTCTGGGACAGCACCTATGCGACAAAACTTTGATTCATCATGAAGAATGTCAGACATTTTGTTAACATAGTCACTTTTATTCAGAATGACAACACCGGTGCCCTTATCGGGTTTGCATATATGAATATCAGGATTGGCTTTAAGTCCGCGTAGTGCCACCAAGCATTCGCGAGTCATGTGAAAATCTGACATATCATTGGGAATGCCACAATACGCATGCGCAAGATCTGATAAGCGCGCTTTGAGTGACTCTCCGTCTTCCTTGGAAGTAGGAATGTGTCTAAACAGCTGAGAGTACAACAACTCAAATTCTGCGAATACCTCTTCTCGATTGATTTTCGACTTGGGCACGCCGAAATTAAAGCCATGTGCTAACACAAATGCCTCTGTGTCGGAAAGCACGTGATCAGAGAGGTTGGTGATATGTACTCTCTTATCCTGGATTGTACTGCCGAACCGATAGCGTTTCAACGATGCAATAGTATTGGCATGCTTATTGCGTGTTTTCCTTTCCATTTGCTCATCGATGGAAGCTATGTAGCGCGTGAGCCGAAACAAATCGAAGAACGAAATAAATTTTCGAACTTTGCGCCAGGCGCGACGGAGATTGCGGTGCACACACGATACGTGGATCTGTAGTTTGTTAATTTCATCCGTCATGAAGGCACGTTCCATTGTGGGACTATGTGTGACCTTAGCATTGCTGATGCGCTCAGAAATGAACTTAGGTACAACTTTAGAGTTAATGCAATCATGAAGATATTGGATAAAAAACTTACCTGTTCTCAGCTTACCTTTCAGTCGGACAACATTGTTGATTTCTTGAATTTGATCCTTGGAGTACCTCGTCCGAAAATACACAAATAATTTCTTGGTACTACAAAATTTCAATATGGCACGAAAAAGAGACATGATAACGAAGCTTTTCGACCTGCACTCATCAGGTTATCACGCAGGTATATAACAAATTACTTGAAATCAACTATATTATACTCGGTGAACCCGGACGCAACCTAGACGCCGTAATTTCAGAACAATCGCAAAGCTGGGACGAACTCCTTTTGTCTGCACAGAAGAGGTTCATGCGATTGAATGTAAGCGGCTTCCAGAAAGCGTAAATGCGCCCGGGTTCACCGAGTATAATATAGCTAATTTCAAGTAATTTGTTATATACCTGCGTGATAACCTGATGAGTGCAGGTCGAAAAGCTTCGTTATCATGTCTCTTTTTTGTGCCATATTGAAATTTTGTAGTACCAAGAAATTATTTGAATAAACTTCTACTTTGTAATGTGATACTCTTGCTCTAATGAAATCTTGAGAGAGAGAAAAAAAGAGTAAAAGAATGCTGGTAACAGAATAAAGTAAGAGAGATTTAAACTTTTAATTTAGAAAACATTTTGACTGTCAATTTTCTGTAAAAGGTCTTCTGCCTTTCTAACATATTTGTTAATGAAGGTAGTGAAAGATTGTGCTCTTTCCTTCTTATGGAGATATTTTATTCTGAAAAACAGTTTTTAGAGAAGTATAACATGCTTATTTTCTGTCTTGTTTCCAGCAGCCACAGTTAAGAAGGAAGCAAGGAGAGGAGGTGATGATGTAGAAAGGGTGGAGTCCGTTCTTGGTTCTGAGGCCAGGAAGGATGAGACGGACGATAAAGGGATGGGCAGAATGGAGGATAGGCCTAGGAGGGAGGAAAAGCCAGTAGTCAGAGTGAAGGAAGAGATACTAAGCCAGCCTGATGCAAGAGGAGACTCCTCAGATCAGATGACAGGAACGGGCAGCAGGGTGGAGAGACATGGTAATGATGGCAAGAAAGAAGCCTCTGTGGAAGTTACAGAGAGTCTTACAGTCAAATCTGAACAGCCGTCCAGAAGGGAACCTCCCGACAACAGAGACACTGCTTCCAAGCCTAAGCAGAGACAAGGAACTTTGGACACATTCAGAAAACCACAAATGAGAAGCGAGGAACCTGATAGCAAGATGAGGGAAGAAGCAAGGATGGAGGAAGCGAGTAGGGAGGTGGATGACTCTCATCACGTAAAAGAAGAACCGATGGACCAAGCTGAGACTGAAGTGGAACGCATCATAGAGCTAGGTGATGATGATGAGGAGGAGGAGGTTGAGCAAGATGATCCATTTCACTATGAAAGGAAGAAACCAACAAGGAAGCAGGAAGCTGAGCCGAGTGATGGAAGGGACAAATCAAAAGCGGAGGAAAAGGTTGATGGTGGAAATAGGAGCAGCAAGCGGAGGGCCAATTGGAGTGAGGGGAATGATGAAGAAAGCAGCAAGAACAGAGCTCAGACAAGCAGAGAGAACGATGGAAGCAGTATGTGGAAGAAGAAAGCCAGGATTGATGTCTTCTCTCAGGTTTGTCTCTCCTACTTCTTTTCATGAATGAAACTGTTTACTTCATAATCTAGGCATATTCATATTGATCTACAAATGTCCTCATTGTTCATTCTTAACAACAAGTAAAAGGATTGATTGATATTCTGTAATTTTACTACTATTGTAGATTCATTGCTACTACCAGTACTATTTCTAAGGTACTACTACCACTACTTCTAATATTAAATTACTACATCCATTACTTCTACTACTGATTTCCCACTATTGCTTTGCAGTTAAACAGCAATATTTTTAGGAGGGCTACTTTCAGCCCAACTGGACCTTGTGTTCATGGTCAATTATTTAATGCATTGCAACCTACTGACAAACATTTTTAGTGCAATGGCACATCTTTAATGCACAGAGGCTTCATTATGTAGTTTACCCCATAAGTGCCGTGGGTGGCAAATTTTGCAAGCGTAGCAATGATGAACTTTTTTGTATAGGTTCTTCTTTCATCCAGAAACAAAAAAGCAGATGGATTCATCACAAACAATGCTGCTTTAGAAGATATGTAATGCCTTTAAACAAATAATCAGAGATCAAAATGTAACTTGCCACAGTTCATTTACAGTAATTGGTGATTAAAGAGAAGGTTGAGCTCTTGGGAAGGTGAAACATAATTTGTGAGCTTTCTCATTTCTTTTATGTCACTTTGGAAGAATATCATAGTAGAAATGTCCCCTGAAAAGGATTGCTCCTCAAATGCCCTAAATTCATAATATGTCAAGAAATGGCCAAAATGTTTGGGCCAAACATTCATGCCTCATGTGTGTGCAGTCCCACATACCCATTTCTGTGTGCAGTGCATGTCCTTAGAGAATTCGAGCGAGATTGGGTCAATTTCTGATCATTTCGAGAATTCCAAAACCTGGCTTTATACACCAATTGTCATGTAGACATTATCATCCTTTCCTAATTGCTTTACACAGTTTTTTTCCCAATGTAATCACATGACCAGAACTCAACTTTATATTTAACAAAGGGGCAAATTGCCTTCAGCCCCCAGCTATTTGTCCTGGTATCACTTATCCAATGTTTCTATGTATCCTTGGATATACCCTTTCTTTCATCTGTTAGGAGGAGGAAGCTGAAGCAGAGTCTCAGTCCCAGGAAGAGGAGCAGGAGTCTGGGAGAGTCTGTCCAGAAGATGCATTGAACCTGCCAAGAGGGTTTGTCTCTGCTCGTATACCAATAGAGGTAAATAACAGGGGACTAAACTGACATTGTTAGGCCTTGCAGCTTTATTACCACATTCGTTGGCACATTACACTTGAGTGATCTGTTGTCTTAGTGTCTGCAATTACTTTATTTGTCTCGCCCACCGGAGGTGAAGGCGAGACTAAGGGATCCAAATGGCGTCCGTCCGTCCGTCGTCCGTCCGTCACAAACGTTATGACAGATAACTTTGCAACCGTCACTCACTTTTCAACCAAACTTGGGTTGTAGATGCACTGAGGGGACCTGCATGTTATGGTGCCGTTGGAGGTCACATGATAAGGTCAAAGGTCATTTCAGGTCAAACGTTAAAGTTTACCTGCAAGACTCTCTTATGACAGATAACTTTGCAACCGTCACTCACTTTTCAACCAAACTTGGGTTGTAGATGCACTAAGGGGACTTGCATGTTATGGTGCCGTTGGAGGTCACATGATAGGGTCAAAGGTCATTTGAGGTCATACGTTAAAGTTTACCTGCAAGACTCTCTTATGACAGATAACTTTGCAACCGTCACTCACTTTTCAACCAAACTTGGGTTGTAGATGCACTGAGGGGACCTGCATGTTATGGTGCCGTTGGAGGTCACATGATAAGGTCAAAGGTCATACGTTAAAGTTTACCTGCAAGACTCTCTTATGACAGATAACTTTGCAACCATCACTCACTTTTCAACCAAACTTGGGTTTTAGAAGCACTTGGGGGACCTGCATGTTATGCTGCCATCAGAGGTCACATGGTAAGGTCAAAGGTCATTTCAGGTCAAACATAGTTTACCCGCAAGACTCTCTTATGACATAACTTTGTAAACGTCACTTTCCAAACATTAGTAATGTAGATATATGCAAGCATAACTTATGCAGATTTATGCACTTGGGGGACCTGTTGCATGGCAACAGAGATCACGATATTTCTAGTTATCGCATGTGGGCGAGACACATTATCGCTAATGCCTTGTTGATCTTGGTGTTGTACGTAACCAATTTAAATCAAAGTTTATACACCTACTGTATTACCAAAGGTGGCTCTCCTGTTCATTCACTGTCATTGAATGAAAGGATTATACTATTCATGTGACCCTAACTTGTGCAGGACTCATCGTTTTTGTTTACATTCTCTCTCTTGCTGAGCATGATTTTAATGTAAAAAGTCTATCCTTTGCAAACTTAATAACTGCCTTATACAGGAAAATATTTTATATATAAGTCCTTGATATACTAAGGAAATATCTTCTTATGTTGAAATCTGGTTATTTCAAGGCTTAAACAAGTAGAATATAAAGAATAATAGCAAATATTTTTGTCATAATGAGGGTTTGCTATAACAGTGTTCTGTATAATGTCTGTAGTCCTTGACACTAAAGAATTATCTTGCTAGATGTTGAAATCTTGTTATATCAAGGCTCAAACACAATAGAATACGAAGAGCAATAGAAAATCTGTAGTCATATTGAGAGTTAGCTTTAACAGTGTTCTGTATAATGTCCTTGGCCCGTATTATCAAAAGTGGCCTAAGTTAAGCCTGGGTTAACTTAGGCCGCTGATTTATGGAAGGCCATTCGTCAACCCCTAAGTCCTGTATATATTACTATATAGTTTATGTAACAAAATAAAGACACAAATTTATTTTCTGGCATGAAATGAGCATCAGAAATCAATCCTATTGTGTTGGTTTTTGTATTTGCATTTAGCCCAGAACTATGATGATTTTGTAGGATTAACAAAGGGTGACCTTAATAGCTCTCCATATAATTCAGTGGCCTAAATCTACACACTTAGGCAGGGGCTTAAAGTGAAGCGCCTTTCGAGAATACGAGAATACGGGCTATAAGTCCTTGAGACTCGGGAATTATATTGTCACATTGAAATCTTGTCATATCAGGGTTGAAAAACAATAGAATACGAAGAGCAATAGCAAATCTGCCTGTCAAATCGCGAGTTTGCATAACTTTATAATTAATGAGCTTCCCATATGTGCTGCAAGATATTGTATGATCCGACGGCAATTTGTCCAGTGCTTTATTTCGTCAAAGCTGTAGGGTTAGTGTTAAGGTTGCAATCGGGTTTTAGGTTAGGTCTGGAGGTAGGGTTAAGGTTAGTGTGAGCTATGGTGTTTGATAGGGACCAGGGGAGCATTCATCAAGTGTTTTGTAAGTGATTTTTACCAACAAATTTGCTCTCAGCCAATCAGATGCAATGATTTCAGTAGCTTATAACAGTTGTCGGTAAAAACCACTGACAATACACTTGATGAAACGCTCCCCAGGGTTGAAGTTTAGAATTATGTTCATGTACAACATTTTTGCGGGGAAATTGTGGCCAGAGCATTCCCCTGACTCCATCTTATTTCATGACAGGACCAGGTCAATGTGAAAATAGAACGGGACTACTTGAAGGAAGAGGGGCTGCCGAGCAAGCTGATTAAAGTCAAGAATGCTGCCCTTGTTATACGCAAAGAGAGGAAGCCGCCACGCAGAGCAGTCCAGGAACGGGGCAGTGGCCGGCAGGTGAAGAACTTCAAGAAATTTAGAAAGGTGCAGGTCTGGTGTATATCATTTTCAATCCAAATTCTCAAGGGCACATACAATTGTATCATACCCATCTATAGTTGATTACAATTTTTATGATGATGCATTATGAGGATGTTTATAATTGCACTGACAATTAGTGACATCATTAGAGTCTCATTTTAACAAATTTTGCCCCATCTTTATTGTTGGTAGTGTTGTCGTGGCGATTATAGTGATGGTGACAAGCATGAGGTGAATGATGATGGTTGTAAAGAGGAACAAGAAAGTGATGGTGATGATGACAATGATAGTGATGATGACAACAGCGATGGTGGTAGTAAAGGTAATGATAGTTATAATGTTAATTGTGATAATTGTGATGATAATGATTATGAGCACAGTAGCTGTAGATGAAAGTTATAGTGATACATGCATAGGCACTTCGTAAATGCATGTATATATAAAACTTTTTTCATATAACTATCGGCATCATCATTATCATCATCCTTATCGTCATAATCATTGTCATCATCATTGTTATCATCATCATCATCTTCATCATCTTCATCATCTTTATCACCATCAGTGTCATCACCATCATCATGGTCATCATGAAATTGATGTTGATGATTCATGAGTCAGCCCTCCCCTAAATTTCTTTCATTCAGGCTGGATACGCTGGTCAGGCTGCCATCCCGCGTATCATAGGTGGCAATGATCTCTTTACACACTACAACAATCCCAGCAAAGACATTGAGGATATGTTCAATGAAGAAGTCAAGGTAATTATATTTCCCCCTTTGCTTGTTTTTTTCTTCCAGTTGGATTATTTAGGGATGCCAGTTTTCAGGCTTTTGCTTCATTTCACTTCCCAACATCTCTTTTGTTAGAGGCTCTTTCAGGCTTCATACTGTTGAGCGTCTACAGCAGGAATAGGACCCCTCAACATATGGGATCTCTTTGAAGTTACTTTGCTCTGGTATCATTGAATAATTAGATGTTCTGTTTGAATGTTATTTGATCTTTCTCTGCTGCAACAAAATATGATAAAAACATGATAAACTGATGCAATTATTTGAAGTACCACTCTCGAGAACTCTTTCTATCATAAAGAGCTGTGATTGACAAAGCTTGAAAAAAATTGAACTATTCCTCAATGGTTGACTCTCATGGTGCAAAATTCAGTTATGTGTGAGTTTTGTATGTGTGTCTGATTTGAGCTTTCTATGAGAGATACCATTGGCATAGCTTTCTTTTATGAATCAATGCATGTTTGTATATCATAATGTTACTGTACATTGTGTAATAAAATAAGTCACTTTTTATGCCTTCCCAATCTCTCTTTTCTCCATATTCAAATTAAATGCCAGGCTGAGAAGAAGAAGGATAAACAAGAAGAGATGGCCGAGAGGTTGTTTGCTTTTGAGCCAAGGAGGGCGCCAGTCTCAAAAAGGAAGAGATGAGGTTAGTTACCACAATATAGTTTTCCAAGTGATTATCAGATTACAACACCCTCTTACATGCAATACATGTTTATGAATTTGGTGGCTTAACTCTTACTGTGCCAAGCGGTTTAGCTCTCTTCAAATTTTACCAAAATGTGATCAGTGCTTACTTTTCAAATGTCTGCACTTCATTAACCATCTATTATTTCACAAAATATTGTGTCCAAAACTTGTAGGAAATTTATTACCATTTCTTATGATACCAAAGTTTATGCATAAGAATTATTGAAAATTACATTTGAGTTTCATTTTTGTCCGTAATTTTTTGTGTTTCTCATTTGTTTACTATTGTTTAATGTTGAAATAAGATAATATCTCTTTAAAAATCTGCAATTTTCTCTGAAAATTTCTATGGTAGCATATGATTTTAATCATATATTTAGAATGGTTGATTTATGCTCAAAATTTTGATATACATTGACCACCATATACCTTTCCTGTCTGTCACATATATGTGACATTGGCACTGAAAGAATTTCGGTGAAGAAACAGCAATAAGAATGTATGGTGTAATTAATAAAGGGATACATTCAGGATGGGAATTTAAAAAAAATTATAGCAAAGGGAAAAACTATGGAAAGAGGTTGATGATGACTAAGTAAAAGGTTCGAGACTGGCTTGTCTCCATGGCAACAATGCCCTCACTGTTTCAATCCTCGGCGTGCTTTCATTGCAAAATTCATTCAAAGATGGAGCTTTTCCCTCCATCTTTGCAATGTGGAGAGAGAGCATACATCTATTGTGCAATAGATTCTGGCTCTGGCAGAGACATGCCATAAGCTACACATCTTGCACACACAAAAAATATTTTCCTGACCTCTTTGCCCCTTGTATCTCTCTTTCTCTCGCTCTCCTTCTCACTTTCTCTCATTCCTTCTATCTTGTCCTGTCTTTTTTTCATTTCTCTATCTTTTTTTTATTCAGCTGTGGTTTGAATGGAGGGTAGCCAGGAGACATTATGTCATATGAGAACAATGGCTGTCTGAAATCCTGGGAGTAATACAGTGAAACCTGTCTATAAAGACTACTCAAGGGAGACAAGCAAAATGGTCTTTATGAGCAGGTGGTCTTTATGTACAGGTTCCTTTAATACACGTTTCAATGAGAAACACTTTTCAAGGGACACAAAATTTGTGGTCTTTATAGACAGGTGGTCTTTCTATACAGCTGGTCGCTAAAGCAGGTTTGACTGTACAAGAATAGGAGTTGACGTGTTGTAAATACTGCGTTTTCATATTGGATATACATGTTGGCTTCTTGTTAGTGCATAACACCCTTGGTGCAGATACCAAGGGTGAGGAATATCAGATAATAAAAACCATGTGTAGATTCTCCCAACAAGGATACCGACAAGGGTTATAAATTAGTCAATGCCTTCTTTCATTCTCTATAAAAGTTGTTTGGTCCTCCACTTTGGTCCTCCACTTTTACTCAATATGCACCAATAAATGTGTCAGTACATACTTTCAACCCGCAAATTTGCTTTGGTCCTCTCAGGTCACCCTCATTGGATTGGGTATTGCCTATTTCTATCCTTTTGAACCATGCCTGAACTATTTTCTGCCAAGAAGCCTGATTGAATAATACACGTTTTTCTGAACTTTATTAATGAATACAAATATTCATATAGTGCTTTCTGGATAGCATTATTATGAACGAAGAATATTATGGAAAGCCACTTGTTTCCTTTTTTACATCATGTTGGAAAAGTTTATCATAACTTGCTTTATTTTGCACAAGAATTTATGCAACACCACCTCAAACACCAACTTTGCTTCCCTAAACAGTTTGAAACAAAGTCACTTATTCTGAAGTGCTTTGCTTGTCTGTCTGAGGAAGTATGATAGTCAATTACTTGCCGTTCTTTATATAACTCTGCATAACTCAAAGTCGCATAAGTAGAACCTTTCCTATAAAGTCAAATCAATTTTTTTGACCAAACTATGCAAAACATGTGTGATTTACATTTCCTAAGCTGAATTTTGCATAAGCCAAACTGTATTTGTAGTCCCAACAGATTTGACTTACATTGTGTGCAAAGTTAACTGTAGTTCTTATTAAATGGGATGTGTGCACCAATAGACAAATTATATCCATGACTTTTATGTCTACTGTGCTGAAATTGTATATGGAGCATGCTTCATTAGTTCACCAAAATGTTTGAACAAGCTTTTGAATTCAGACAGCAAGGATTTTAATAGATTAGGATTCCTTTGAAATCTTTCAGCTCTAATAAGCTCACCTCGAGAATTCATTCATCTGAAAAGGGCACTTTTTTGCAAATCCTTGATTTATATGAGATTTTCTTTGAAATCTTTCAGCTCTTAAGCTCACCTTGAGAATTCATTCATCTGAAAAGGGCACTTTTTTGCAAATCCTTGATTTATATGAGATTTTCTTTGAAATGTTTACTTGTGTCTGTCATAAGACCACTTGCAAACACAATGGAAAGTAATCTGATACAGAAATAAAGTTTGGAGACAGAGGTAGCAGATAATGATATTGCTCTTCAATTTGATATGGGTAAATGGCTAGTCTGGGCCCTGTTTCATAGAGGTTGCTATCTATAGCAACTGCCTCATTTCTATGACAAATTCATTCTCAGCTAGTTAGATTCAAGGATTTCAGTAGCTTATAACAATTACTCTAACTTGATATTACAATGATAATAAGATCTTCAGTTACAGATACACCCTTCTTTGTATGTTTACAGTAGGGCAGCATCTTCAACTGAAAATCTTACCATTACTGATATCAGTGGGGTCTGACGAGGCCTTTATTGTTGTCAGGATGATTGGATCTGAGACATGTTGAATTGCTGTATTGTGTTTGTGCACTACACGCATTCCCTGGTGAAACCACATTTTCTATAAAGCTTCTAGTATAAAAGACTATAGAATACAAATGAGTATTATGTAACAGAAACCATAGAAGACTTCTTCAAAAGAGTCCTGTACATGACTGTCAGTTGCCAATTTGTGTCTGTTGATTACAACAAAAATTCATAACTTTCTTATTTGAAATCAGATTTTGCTCCAACTTTCATCGATCTGTTTCTTTAAATTTGCTTCTTATAAAAAAACCCATGATGTCATGGTAGAATCCTCCTTTAAAGGATGCATAAAAGAAATATTAAAGAAATGCAAACATCATTATATAAACATTTCATAAATGTTTCTTTCAGATTTCCAATCAGTTCCCAGCTGTTACAACCAGTTGTCACAAGGTAAGAAACAGAGATGATGATATGTCATGTTTTCATATTATGTGATGTAAAAAATATAAAAAGGCTGTATGTTGGTAGGGCAAATATAAATACACAAGAAACACAAAGAGTATATTTTCACTCGCTTTTAAAATATTTCGATCATCATGCCAACTCGTGAAATATGCCCGTCTAGTGAGTGCGATGTACCCTTGGTATCCCACTCACAGCCATTCAATTCAATATTACATAATTGTTTTCTGGATTATCTTGTCAATGACACATTCAGTTCAATGACAATTGAATCTATGACAAGGCACATTCTCCACCTGTTCAGACTACCGAAATTCATTGTATGGATATACAGGAGTCGCATGGCTATACGGCAAGTGATTAAATGTTCATAGTCTGAATGTCACCGTATAAGGAAATGTCATATAACGAAAAGTTGTATAGCGAAACGCATGTTTGAGCATCGTTTCAAACGAAAACTCGTTCAAGAATCAGCATCCCCTTGTAGTTCGAACATCGTATTGTACGAGAATTGTATAATTGGGCGGGGCTTATCGTGCGTGCGTACTGATGTGACCAGTGGACTGTAATATTGTATGCTCCATCACTGTCCATGATTTAACCTTATACAAAACATATGGTGTCAGCTGACTTCCCTCAAACCTGTTTCTTTATACGATGTTGTAGTCTGAACACTCCTTTCGCTATACCATGGTGCTTTATACAACGTTTCATTATACGATTCTCGTATATGATGTTGTAGTCTGAACACTCCTTTCGCTATACCATGATGCTTTATACAACGTTTCATTATACGATTCTCGTATAAATTTCCTCTAGTCTGAACAGGCTAGAATCATATGCTCCTCTCGTTATCATTGACCACAAACATGGTCTCTGGGTATTTTCCTGGAGCAAACATCAAAAAGCAAGGATAGGCTGACTGTTCTCAGAGTAATCTTATTACTGATCAAGTCAGTCTGATATTTGCTAATAGGATTACATAAGTTGAAGAGAAATGAGGTGTGTTCCAAGAAATCTCAACTGAATCATGACCGAATCCATATAATGCATGTTTGATACCACCACATGATCAAGGCCACTGCACACTTTGTAATCTGACTATGACTTGATTTTGATAGATATGAAAACGGAGGAGAAATGGAATTTTAAAAGTACAAATTCTTGCTAGGTGTCTGGATATTGTGGTATGAATAGTGATACAAAAATTTGTTTTTATTTGCCTTGGCGTTTTCTTCTCTTTTTTTCTCAAGGAAGTTTACCAAGTCATGTGTAAATGATTATGGTTTTAATAGTCTAGAACAAACACTGAATGCACCAAGAGAATATGTGTGTATCAAACTCCATATGACCTTGACAAATACAGTGTATCCCGTTCCATAGGTGTACGGGGGGGGGGGGGGGGGGGGCTGTTGGCTGCAGCCCCCTGAAGGTTTTGAAAGTGGCAATATTTGGGCAACCACTACCTCATATTCGGGCAGCGAGGTGCCCAAATATTCTCATACACGAGCAGGAAAGTGCCCGAATATGTACTACTTTCTGTAGATTTTCACTAGAAAAAGTGTTAAAATTTTTACTTTTTGGCTTCGCTCCTATGCAAAAATTTAGAAACTTGAAAGTTAATATTCAGGCAAAAGACGTCAGCCCCCTACAATTTTAAACTGATTCTGGGTATAAGGCGTACAGCGATCCAAAACTGTTTTGTATTTATATTATCATTCGAAACCTGAATCAGATGTTGTTTGTTAAAATGCCCATATTTAGTGCTATTGAGATCGTATAGTGTGCGGTGGGCTTTACAACAAAATTTTTTTTAAATGTAGTAAACATCCATGGTTTAGTGCGGCATATTTGAACAAGCCTTAATCATCTCGGATTGTAACATGCATGTTCTTTCCAGTGTCCATGTAAAAACCAGATCTTTTAAAATAAGCATTTATTTTGATTGTTTGTCATTTAATTGCATCTTTTTCCCCCTACTTTTCTCTTTGTACCTCTATCCTCCCCTCTTTAATGGGTTTTTTCCCTATGCTTTTTCTCTTATCATTATTTAGATCATTACAAAGGCCTAGACACAGGTGGATTTATAGCCTTTTCTCTTTACTTCTCCCTTTATTTTCTCTTTCTTTCTCTCTCCCCTAACATCCTCTTTTCCTTTCTCATCTTTTTTTTTCTCTCTCTCTCTCTCTCTCTTTCTCCCTATCACTCACTGTGTGTCTGTCAGTCAACCCCTGCATTTTCTGTATTTATTTTCCTCTTATCAGAGGCTAAACCCAACTCTTGGAAGTTTATGTTTTTTCTTTTTTTTTTTATTTTCCTCTATCCATTTATACCTGTAGCCCTTTCCCCCTTTGTTTTCTTAATAGATCTCAGCTACATCATATTAAGCAATTGACTACAGGAAATGTATTTTCTGTTTTAAGCCAAGGGGAATGAGAGAATTCATTAATCAACAGGTTAAATAAGAGTTATCGGGTTATCATACCTCGCTTTGTCTTAATCAGTCACTAGAATTAGCCTTGATGCTCTCTCTCTCTTTCCCCACCCCTCCCACCCTCACTCTCTCGCTTCCCTACCCCCTCTCCCTTCCCTCTCACTCTTTCTCTCTCTCCCTCCCTCCCCCTCTCTCTCTCTCTCTCTCCTTCTCTCTCCTCCCTCTCTCTCTCTCCCCACCCCATCTCCCCTCCCCCTCTCCCCTCCCCCTCTCCCCTCCCCCTCTCTCTCTCTCTCTCTCTATCAGTCCACATTAATGTCCTGTTGTATGAAACCTATGCCATGAGGAATTTAAATTTTGTGTATTTTTCTCTGTTTGTTCCATGTGTATCGAAATCCCACGACGCCTCCTTAACCCCTCTAGAGCCCCACTCTCTTCTTTATCTCTCTCTCTCTCTGTCTATCAATCCACTTTAATCCCCTGTTGTATGTTAATGTGTGTGCAGTTACCATGAGGAATTGAAATTTTGAGTATTTTATCTTTCTTTTTCTCTGTTTGTTCCACGTCTATCTAAAGTCACGAACGCCTGTAATATCTCTCTTTTTTAGCTCTCTATCTCCTTACCCCCACTCTCTTCTTTCTCTCTCTCTCTCTCTCTCTCTCTCTATATATCAATCCACTTTAATCTCCTGTTGTATGATACCTCTGTGTGCAGTTACCATGAGGTATTTAAATTTTGAGTACCGGGCATTTATCTTTCTTTCTCTCTGTTTGTTCCACGTCTGTCTAAAACCCACCAAGTCACTAAAGCCTGCGATATCTCTCTTTTTGGGGGTCTCTTTCTTTGCTCTCTTTCTTTCTCCCTACCCCCTCTAGATCTCCCCACTCTTTTCTTTCTCTCTCTCTCTCTCTCTCTCTCTCTCTCCTCTCTCTCTCTCTCTCTCTCTCTCTCTCTCTAGCGATCCACATTAACCTGTCAATTTTGTTTATTCATCAATTTTTCTCTCTGCTTTTTTCCAGACCTATTGGAAACCCACCAAGTGACGAAGCCTGTGACCACTCTTTTGTTTTGGTACAGGGAGAAAAGCTTCTGCAAATACATGGAAGAAATATTTGAAGTGCGACAGATCAAACAGAGCAATGCCTTACTATGCACGAATACATGTATGTATTTGTATAAGGTTCTATTCATATTTTATGTTATGATGTTGGTACTTGGTTTGTCACGTGTAGATGTTTTCAAATTGTCAAAAAGTTCAATATATTATTATTTGTTATTTCGAGTCAGCTGAATGCATGTACAGTGTACATATTATTTTACTGGAAAAAGTAAAGAATGTTTTTGACTTTCCTGTATATTATTTCTTCCAAAGATTTGAATAGGCCTACACAGCAATAAAATACAGTGGAACTTTAGTTAAAACAAACTCCTGAGGGACCAAAACAATTACTTTTCTGTATCGAAACCTTGTTATATCAGGACTAAAAAAACAATAGAATATAAAGAAGTAGGACCTTGTTATAACAAGAGTTTGTTATAACAGAAACTTAAACGTAGCCTCTAAAAGTCTAAGCATGGGAAATGTTTAATCAGATCATTGTTCACAGTGTTTATTTTACATTTCTGAAAACAAAAGACATGAAATTTAAGATTTTGTAAGAGAATTATGTGTGTAGTGCATATTATTGCAAGGAATTTCATTGAACGTGTGACATTTGTACATATGTGTAGATTACCCTCTGAAATGTAATGTTGCTCTAGTGACTTTAAAATAATAATCTTGCCAACAAAGCTGGTACAGTGACAAATTAATTCATGATTAATTTGTAAACAAATCTTTCGGCATATTACTCCCAGTGTTAAAGATCGTATGCTCGATCTGTAATGAAAAACACAAGTCAGAAAAAATTGGAACCAGCGGGATTCGAACCTGTCATCTACTGCTTGCCGGGTAGCGACTTAACCACCAGGCTATTCTGGTTCACGGCCAAGTCACAACGAACTAGAATCAAATACCCAAGATCCTCTTCTTTCTGACTCATTAATATTCAAACGGTCCGCCGTAGACAATGGTTAGTTCGCTGCCCGGCAAGCAGTAGATGACAGGTTCGAATCCCGCTGGTTCCAATTTTTTCTGACTTGTGTTTTTCATTACAGATCGAGCATACGATCTTTAACACTGGGAGTAATATGCCGAAAGATTTGTTTACAAATTAAAAATTCCTCCCCAGTCAAGCTTCTTCGTTTACTAATACATGATTGTTTATAAATAAAAGAAATATCAACCATTTTGTAGACAGTGACATCAGATAAGAGCCAGGAGGGTGTCAACGTCTTCTTGGTTCTCCGGTTCTCAGCTAGGCGGGATGCTACTCCCTTCCCTCTCCCCCCCAAAAAAAATGTCCCCAACATGAGTGTATGTGAAGGGAATAATAAATGGCAAATTCAAGCCTTGTTAATTTCAGACTCTCTTTCACACATTTTCTTTCATCTGAGAGGGGGAAAAGTCTAAAATTTATCGTTATCATTATCATTCACGTTCGATCAGACCTTTACTAGAGAGTGGGCTTAATTGCCTTCAGTTTGTCATTTGAATTACAAGGGGGAAACCTCTACAACAGTCGTCTGTATGCAACTGTAATTAGCATTATCATGAAAATGGATGTTTAATTGGTAAATGTAATCACTTTTTTCTCTCTTTTTTATAAGGTCTTCTCACCATTCCATCTATTTTCCATTTTGTGCCTTGTCTAAACCTGTTCTGATGCTTCTATATTAGCGGTCTTTCGTTGAGAGACGTAGTCAATTCCTCAAAGCCTTTTTATATTTTTCATTCATTAAGGGAAATTGGATGAATGTAATTTAACTTTTTTGCTCCAAATTGCATATTTCTTCACTCATTAAGGAAATTAAGTTAATGTGATTAAACTTTTTTCCCCTCCAAACCTTCATATGTTGTTAATTCATTTGGGGAAATTAGATTAATGTACAAAGTTGAGAAATTGTCTTGAGTGTGTGTTAGAGAGAGAAAGAGAGAGAGGGGGGGGGGGGGGGGGGGGGAACTGCGTGTTTATCATGAAGACTTCAAGCACTGATTGTCAGTGGAAAAAAAAACCCAGTGCTCATGAAATTAGGCACACACATTGTTCTTGTGGTAAAGATGTGCAAGACATATTGTTTCAAATAATTTCTTGGTACTACAAAATTTCAATATGGCACGAAAAAGAGACATGATAACGAAGTTTTTCGACCTGCACTCATCAGGTTATCATGCAGGTATATAACAAATTACTTGAAATCAACTACATTATAATATAATTATCATATAGTTGATTTCAAATAATTTGTTATATACCTGCGTGATAACCTGATGAGTGCAGGTCGAATTATAATATAGTTGATTTCAAGTAATTTGTTATATACCTGCGTGATAACCTGATGAGTGCAGGTCGAAAAGCTTCGTTATCATGTCTCTTTTTCGTGCCATATTGACATATTGTTTCAATGTGTCGCAGACTCTTTCTTTCTCTCTCTCTTTCTCCCTCTCCCATTTGTCTCTTCCCTCTATTATCTTTCTTTTTTTGTGTATTATCTACTGTATATTTATATTCTCTTTGTATATTTTGTTATCAGCCATTTTGTGTTTGTCTCTCCCGTTCTAGTTTATCTTCTCCCTCTTTCTCTGTCTTTTTAGTTATCACTCCGTTTTGTATGTGTCTCTCATTCTGACAATTTTGTCTCTTCCCTCCCCCTCTTTTTTTCCCCTCTCTCTCTCTCTCTCTCCCTCCTTCCCTCCTTCCTTTCCTGCCTCTCTCTGTCTCTCTCATTATGCATATTTGGCTGCTTGTATCATCATTTATCTTGAAATCCTCTTATCTCGTAATGCTCATTTTGTTATATTTTCTCTCCTTATTTCTCTGTGGTATAATACTGTTAATTTGTATTTTTTAATCATGTCTTCCATTTTATGTGATACACTGTATGTTATATAAGATTTCATAGAAAACTAATGCTATGGAGAATTTACATAAACAATTTGTAGCCATATTTTGCTAAAATATTATGCACATATGTTTAAATAGTTAAGTAGACCAGTTGTTTCTAGAATGAAAAATAAATCTGGCACCTGCGCTGTATTGTCAACAATATTGAGAGTCTGTTGCCTTCAGCCTTTTATTTCATGGTGTTTGCCAAATGTGTCAAGTTTAATGATTGATTGTTTTCAGACATCTGCGCTGTTAGTACTGTATTTGAGGGTAAGAATGAATTATTAACAAACCATATTTTGTACACTTGTATTTTGTTATTGTTTGGACGTGTTGTGATTTATTGAATGCTGCAAAAACAAATCAAACTTATGTATTTGCTGGAATGAACAAAATACTTGTATTGAATCTGAATGAATAATGGCTTAATGTGGTATTCTACGTTATCTCCAATAGCATTGCTTTTATGTCCCATATTCATTAAATGAGTGATAAACACAATAAAAACTACTTTCGAAAAATAAACTTAAGGGCAATTTCAAAGGCCTATTGTATTGCCCATAGAAATCATGTTCGGATTACATCATAATAATGCCATTGCAGTGTACGCATATTTCTATAGGCAGGGGCGGATCCAGGATTGAGTAAAAGAGGGGGCACAAAAATGGAAGTTTGTCAAAAGGTAGACCCGTATTTTTTTGGTCTCGCCAGCTTCTCGAAAAGTCGCTCAGTGTGGGGGGGGGGGGAACAAAAATTTTTTTTTTTTTTGCCAAACCTCCATAATTCCCTGACAAGCAAAAAAAAAAGAGGTCTTCATTCTAAAGGGGGGGGGGGGGGGCACAATCGAGAAAATGGCGGATCGTCTATGGTAAAAATGCATACTTCTCTTCCAAAAGGGGGGAAAGGGGGGGGGCACTTCCGGCCTGTGCCCCCCCCCCCCCCCCCCGGATCTGCCAATGTCTATAGGTGATAGCTAGACAGAGCCCTAGGGCTATTGAAATTGCCTCCAGTTGATTTTTCGAAAGGAGTTTTTATCGTGTTGATAAGAAAAAGGTCATGGAATGGGTGATAATGAAAAGGGCGATGCAAAGCCCTGCTGACCGAACACTTTCTTACTCTCTGGTGAGAGAAAAATAAAGGAAACTAAAGGAAAAGAAAACTGAAAGTTTCAAATGATCCATTGGTGCTATCTTGTTTCTGGTGCAAGTTTTTGTAGGGTAAGGATTTCAGCTCATAATAACAGGATATTTTGGTATTTGCATATCAGCTTAATACCATCCCATGTTGACATTACTACATGTGCATGGAGGCAGAGCTTTTTGTGGTTATGTAATAACTGTTGGAATATATTTGTTAACCCCTACCATGCCGTGGGTGGCACATTCCGCCCCAAAATGTGAGTGTTGAACATTTCATTTAGGCTCAGTATGGCTTGAAAAATTTCTTCATACAGAAACCTGTGCCTTCAATATGATATTATTCCTATGCAATATATCTTTGCCCATTTTGCTCATGAAAAAACTCACTGAAAGTTAATATTTAGATCTTGAAAGTTCATTTTTGACAATAATTGCTCAAAAATCTGGTGGCTCGGAAGGGGTTAAGAAAAAAGCGTTTTGTATCTATGTACATGTATTGTGTAAGTACAGGAACGCAAGGGTTGGTGACAGAGAGAGAGAGAGCGAGAGGAGAAAAAAAGGAGGGGGGGGGGGATAGATAAAGTTTTCCACAGAGAGAGAGGGAGAGAGAGAGCAAGGGAGAGAGACCTTTCATTTTCTACCAATGTTCTGGAACTGATTCCATTTTTACATCTTAAAAAGTACATTCAACCATACAAGAAGGTTTTTGCAAAACAGATGGTACATGGAAACAAAACATTTAATGTGTAAGTCGAAAAGAAAAAAATCGTCCATCTGTTCTCGAAATTTGTTTACATTGATGGAGAAATGTGAAACATTAATAAAAGTGTGTGCATGATTGCATGCTAGTACAATAATACACTGATGACATGGAGTGGATGCAGCATACTGTAAATACATTGATGAAATATAACAGATTATGATATAGTTTAACAATAATATACACACAGACAGAGGCATGCATGGTTGGAGCCGTTGAGGGGATATGTCATCATGCGACTGGGGGGGGGGGGCACGGTTTTATTTGGTGAATGAAGGTGCGAATTTACAAGGCCATCGACTACGGGGAGGGATATTTTCGTCTTTTTATATCTTTCTTTTCTATTGTCTCCTTCCCCTCTTTCGCCATCCGATGGATGATGGGACGGAAGGGGGAGGCAAATCCCCCATGTCACCGGGTATCCCGCCGGGTATACGTCACCGTTTATCAGCAATGTATACTCGTGACAACAAATAAGGTTCAGAAACATTTGTACTTGGTATCTTTACTTGTTAGATAAAAAAGATCCATGCAATGTCATTAACCCTTGGCATGCTTTATCTTATAATTCACATATCTTTTTCATGTCACGTGAGCAAGCTGGCGCGTTTTCATCACGAAATCCAAACAAGCCCACATGAAATAGAAGAAGTAATATATATTTTGATTATTTAATATTCAATCTTCCCTGCTAAGAAACTCTTGTACGCTACACTTTCGATCACCTATGCAACATTATAATGGGCCATTCTCAGTCACGTGTGTGACCGAAATCCTGTAAAATAGTCCATTTTAAACCTAATTTTTCAGTATACGGTCTTGAAGTAGAAGTCTCTTTTTAAACATATATGAATAACAATATACCCCAACAGATGGAGGGTAATTAATTTAAATGAGAGTAGATCATTTTCTTTCTGAGGTCAAAATAAGGTCGGTCACGTGTGTGACCTCGCACGTTAGTCTTACGTGTTGGTATTCAAACCTCGTATTTCCCTTGAAGTGCAAGTTTCCACTTTTCATTACTGTATGATGGGATTGCTCTGAACAGTTTGAAAATAATTTTCCATTAAATGGATGAACATTCATTTCTTTATAAGAGGTGAAAATTGGGTCGGTCACGTGTAGACCACTCAAAAAAGGGCGTTTTAAATGTTTCTGTATGGTTGGGAAATGACTTTTTCTTGTCAAAGAAAGTGAAAACTATTTCAAGTAAGAAACTGGTGATATAAAAAAATCAATAAAATGTAACCCGGTTTTCCGGCAATGAGGCAAAATTAGATGGTCATCTGTGTGACCGTTTGTTTCACTTTACAAATAATGGCCGTAACATGCTCTACACGATCACTTTCTGCAAGTATTAATTCTGATTTATGGCTACTTCCTGTGAGCCTCATTGCATACCAAATGAACACCGTGGGTGGCCCAACAGCCCCCCCCCCATTAACAAAGACGCAAAAGTAGGATAACAAAGCTGATTTTGTCTTCAAACATAAAGCCAGACTATTTCCAGCATTTTGACTTTTATAAAAAAAAGTATTTCTATTACCCTCTCCTTCATTTTAGCAGTCCACATCAAAGATATTTTACCAATTATGTCTACGTATATTGTTAGCGTTTGTTGTATCTATGTGGCATGAACTTTTAGTAATAGATAATCAAATCGAATCATCAAATAAAATAAAATCGATGGCATGGTTTGATTTTAAACCACCTCAGTTAATTCTGGCAATAATGCCCATAATATGCATAATCCTCATATTTGTTTTGTCGAAATGTGTGACAGTCACTTTAAGCGGGTCCGCTTGCTATTTATAATCATAAGGACCGCTATTCATTTATCACGCGTTATGGATAACGGCATTTTTCCCCTTCACATGCTTCACGAGTCTGATGCCTTTTTCATACCAAGATCTAAAACATACAGAGTTTTGCCCAGTTTCGATACAGCTATTTCTCCACAACGGATAAGTCAACTAATCACTTCCTTCTGCTCGACTCAACAAAGACAAAGCATGAAATACATCTTTCCAAAATGGATTAGCAACGTTATGAGATAGTGTCAAAAAATATTCATCCCCAAACCCAACTACGAATGGTTTAAAAATGACTGCAATAAAATTAATGAGTAACATCATCACATTTACCTAAAACAATTCTTCGAATCCATGTAAGTTTTTTAGTGACATTCTAAACATCTGGCATTTTAAGACCCCCTCCTTCATAATTGTGCCAACAACCTGTTTCCTTTTAATTTTATCTGGCTTATTCTTCCATATAAAATTAAAGAACTTAACTTTTATGGTTTTCATTAACTTATCTGAAGGGGTTGGAACTGGCATAAACAAAAATTGATTAAACTGTGGTAACAATAATGATTTAACAACTGTAACTCTTCCAAGAACCGTAATGTTCCGTTTGATCCAAGATATCAACTGGCGTTTTACTTTGTCAAAAATTCTGTCATAATTATAATCAGGTATTTTGTCAATAACAACATGAAAGTCTGTACCATGCAAGGTAACGAAAAATGTCGTCATGCACAAAATTCACTTGTCTTCCTATTTACTAGTTCTATATCTTCACTAGAATATTCTCGGAATATGGTTGTGAAAAGAGGGATAGAGAGAGAGAGAGGGGGGGGGGGGGGACAATTTTTTTAAAAGTTTGATTTTCGTTTTTAATTTTTTTTTAAAGTTGGACAGTCCCTTCGGCTTACTTCGTAATCCCAATGACCGACATAGCAACAATTAGACAAAAATCTGTGGTGTATAACAGGATGAGATGATATCGTTGCCTCCCGATTTCACTGAACAAATAATACTAACTATATCAAAGTATAAGTAGAGGAGATCCATCTATGACTATACATTTTGATAATGATATATGGGGAACGTTTCATGAAGTGTTTTGTCAGTGATTTTTACCAACAAATTTGCCGTCAGCCAATCAGATGCAAGGATTTCAGTAGCTTATAGCAGTAGTTGGTAAAAATCACTGACAAAACACTTGATGAAAAGCTACCCTGAGTCTAGATAGGACAAGGACAATGGGATAGTATTCCACTGACACGCTAGGTTTTATTTTGGTGTCCATGACAAGTCCATAAACAAAGCAAGAACTTAGAACTGTATCATTTGTTTTATTCCCTAAAAAGTAGTAATTTTTTTTTCTCCCCGGGGGGTCACGTCAGTAATCACTTGTTTAGGAGTGAATATTGCTCAAAAAAGAAATTGTAAATTTTCATTCTATTTTCACTTTATTTTTCACTCGTGAGCACATGACCACTCGATTTTTTTTTTTTTTTTTTTTTTTTTGGGGGGGGGGGGGGGGGTATGTTGTCTTGTTGAGTATCGAAGATTTGACTTAGAGCATAAACCAACCTTTTTCTATGCCTCATTTTAGTTTACAATTCTTTTTGTTCAAATTCTTTGTTGACGTTTTTAAATAGAAAGTAAATCGTACCTAAGTCTATCCCGACTACGGAACAATAGCAGCAGGGCTTAGCAAATATTTCTTGCTTGTGTAGCTGTGTGTACTGTGTGTATAACAAAGCTTGTTTAAACTCAAACATTTGCCTTTAGTTGTCTGGTTTTCATGGCCAGGTAAATTTGTCTACATACTTCTGAATATATAGTGAAGTCTTAGCTAAGGGGGAGGGGGGGGGGGGGGTGGGGGGAGGAGGAGGACACTGCCAATCGATATATAAGTTGCAAAAAAAAAATCATGGTGTTGGCAAACTAAGATATAATTATATGAGGACAACCTTCATGACGCTTGAAGTTGAATGCTTGTTCAATTTTTTTCTTACTTTTAAATTTTTGTTGTTAATTTCTAATTTTTAATTTTAATTGTTAATTTCTAATTTTTAAATTTAAATTTTTATATTTAATTTAAAATTTAAAATTAAAAATTAAAAATTTAAAATTTTTAACGTTTAACTTTTAAGTTTTAATATTTGATTTTTAATTTTTAATTTTTAATTTCATTTATTTATTTATATTGATTTATTTATTTATATCTTATTTTATTTATCTATTATCATTATTACTATTATTATAATTATTACTATTATTACTATTATTACTATTACTATTATTAATCTCAGTTATGTGAGGTCCTGACATTTTTTGTTTCCTTTTTATTCCCAAATTCTCTGTAAAGCAAGCAAAGAAGATATTTAAAAAATTAAAAAGAGAAAAGTTCATCGCATATTCAGGTGCCTTTTCCCTCCACACTTTGCTGACAGCACCCCAGTATCACGGGGGTACTCGATTTTCCGAAGGTTCATAATTCCAAAACACAAATTTTCCATCTTAGGCAGGGGGTTCACAATCCGAAAATGAAATAGGGTTCATAATTTCCGAACATTTGATGCATTACTCCGAAGGTTCGTAATTCCGAAAATGCAATAGAGCCCTATGTAACTTTTCGGAATAACGAACCTTCGGAAATATGAACCTTTTTCATTTTCGGAATTATGAACCCTATTTCATTTTCGGAATTACAAACCGTCGGAGTTAATTTCGGAAATAAGATCCTATAAGAAAAACGAACTTTCGGAATTATGAACCTTCGGAAAACGACATGTAACCACATCACCAACTCCCAGGTCCGTGGCTGCATGTAGAAAAGGACCTGGGCCCTTATAAACAAAAACATGGAATCATTATTATGAAAAACTGGCTTCATAGTCAAATTTCAAAAGGTTGATCACTTTTGAATTGGAGTTTGATACCTCCAAATATGATAAAAATCTTGAGGAAATCATGTATATATGTGCATAGTGTGATTAGCTGTTAGCTGTGCAAATAAATGTTCTTCTATCTGATATTATGATCAACAATAACCCCATCATTACGTGCTCACCCTTCTAAATCTGTCAATCTTCAAGCATGCAAACCTTTTCTTAGTTGAAGAGCAATATCATGTGATCACTTACATGTATTTATCAGTAGTTTCTGTAAGGGGCACGATTCCGAAATATCTCTTGCAAGCAAAGAGATTAAAAGGTTATCAATTTTTCTAGATGTCTTTTGAAGGGGGCACAAACATGTTAGGCCCCATGCCAGTTTGGGTTTTGAAAGGTGGTGGTGGTGGGGGGGGGGGGGGGGGGGGGGGGGACGGGGGTTCAGGCCGCCCATATCCTAGCTGTATGAATCCGCCTTTGGTTTACTTTAGAACTTTACATTGAATAACATTGTCTGATCGGCAACAGATATTTGTTTGTACATTATTACTTTTTCTACTTTACAGGCCAAAGACCAACTAAATACGGGGGTGCCAAGTTTGTTTTCATTATACTCCCACCCAATAGATATACTCCCCTAGATTAAGCCTTTGAAAGAAAAAAAATGCTTGTCACGTTTGTTGACAGAAGACTGGAATAAACATTGACTATGGCCATGTTATATTGTTCTTTATATATTATCACATTGATTAAAATGATATCCTGACTGTCGCTAAAATTGGCCATTGGCCAAGAATATAATATGGTCTCTATTATTAACTACTAAATCTTCTTTAATATGTTGTATGGTCTCTCTCTATATAGCCTAACCTATTTCATATCACCAACTCAGTACAGCAAATGATAAGTCTCAGGATACTTAAATTGTAATGATTACTAGTATCATGTTTGTTAGTGCTGTTTTCTATTACACTTTATCATCAAAGTGCTTATTATGTATTGTTTATATCATGTCACATTACACTTTGACATGTTTATGATTTTGATTGTACTCATAACCCGAATTGGAGTCGGTCGAGCGTCAATAAGCCAAATCTCAGGTGCGAATACATTCACATTTCATGCACATCAAATAGCAGAAACACAGACATACTAATCATATAACTGCGATTCTGAAATTTATGTTAGATAATTTCAAGTTTATCTAGATCACATCTTTTGTATCATGGACAGGTTTCAGGCGCAAGGGGCGTGCGCCCCCGTTTTGTCTGACAAAGTATGCCCCCGGATCCTGTAGATGGCCGTTTGGCTTCGTCAAACGGAGGGTTCCTCAGTGCCCCCCCCACCTTTCTGAAAATCCTGTGTCCGCCCCTGGGCTTCAACAGACGGCCCTTGACCGAAGGTCCACGAGACCAGTAGCTACGAAATCGACACGTCGGTCTTGGGGACCCTGCCCCTTCCCCAGTATCCCACTTTGCTCTTTTTCTTTCTCCCTCCCTCCCCTCGCTCTCTCCCCCACTTTCTCCTCACTCGTTTCTCTATCCTCTTGCTCTTCTCACCCTGTCTCTCTCTCTCTGTCTCTCTCACTGACCTCCCATCTGTTTGTCTTTTATCTACCCACCCATGTCTATTATATACCTCTCATATCAGAAAGAAAGAAAAAACTTTGAGGAAAAAAAATGTCTCAAAAAATTACTCATTTTTTTCTATCTCACGCTGCTGCAATCTCTCTCTCTCTCTCTCTTTGTTTGTCTCATCTCTGTCTTCATCTCTCTCTTCTTCTATCTCTGTCCATCATCCACGTCGATCTCTCATGATCTCAAGTGGTAAAACGTGCCATATCTTTGAGGTAAAAAATGAACCCTCCCATTTTGTTATCTCTAAATCTTTGTCTAAAAGTAAATATAATGCAATACTTAGACCCTCCTTCACTTGTTAAAACAAACTCTAATTTTAACAAAGCAATTCTGCAATTTCAATTTCTTTGTACCTGGGTAATTCCTGCAGCGGTTGGGGCACTTTTTGTGACATACCAGAAGTGAGAAACTGTGTCTCCTAACAACCATAATGTTTTCTCACATTGAGTTTACCATAAAAATCAAAGCTAATTATGTTTAAAAGTACTATAGCTTTCCAAAATTATATGCAGGGTTATATAAATATGATGTCCATGTAACGCTATTAAAAGAAGAAATGCATATTAAGCAAAGATTTTGAAGAGAAGCAGCTACAACTGGAATGATTTTGGCAAGGCACTACTGAGTATATTCATTGCATAAAATCTTGCAACAGATGATTTTATCTTCCATGTGTAGTACAAGATCTCATACCAATGTTACATAGACATTGTCACATTTTTTTGGCCCCAACCTCATGAAATGACCCCCCTCTATTCTTTTCAGCACTAATGCCACAATATCTCAATATAGCAAGGTAATTTCACTGGTTCCAAGCAGTTTGTTGTGAGGTTCCCACCCTATGATAATTATCGCTGTAACAACAGCAAACCTCTTCTTATCTTTCTAAGAACTCTACACATCATCCACAAATCATTAATTTGATCACAATCCAGCACAATCGCTATAATCAGATCTGGGCCCCCGTTTCATAAACTTGTAATCAGCGAAAACTGACCCATTTCTATAACAATTTTGCTCTCAGCCAATCAGATTCAACGATTTCAGTAGCTTCTAACAAGTTTTATGAAACAGGGCCCTGAAGACTCATAAAAAGAAACGGCTCGGGTTATATTTGTAGCATGATTTTCTTTAATCAACCACAGGAATAATTTCTTTGTTGAATTATGAGGAATTATCAGAAGACTGTTCCACATCATATCTCTCTCTGCATGTCATTCTAAATGATCATACACATGCAATATTACCATTGCTTCAGATTTACACTTCTCTTATTCAAATGATTTATAATCATGTGCGAAATAGTGAGAAAGACAAGTCACCATCAATATGTACTATGAAAAATATACATCTGCATGATTTGAGTTTCAAAAACAAATTTACAAACGATTCAAGAATTGTACAAAAGTAACGCATGAACGATTCATTTTTTCCCCTTCCTACAATGAAAAGGGAATACAAACTATGTCAGTACCGTTGTATATATTGTACAATTACTGCTACATATACAGAAAATCTGCAACAAATTAAATTGATTCAAGAGGCTACAAACATTATTCTTACTTTTTTACAGGCAGTATAGTCATTTTCTGATGATTGTGAAACCCGTTTTACAACTATCCAGAGTTTTGCACTTTAATACATAACTAGTTCAACAGACTGATACAATGAACTCCTGTGCCATAAACTTTGGCTCATTTTCTCTTCAATGTTCCAGATTGAAAAATGACAGGTGCGATGTGGCGGATCTGTTTACAGTGAAATACCGCACTTCTTGTCTGCTGAACAGGTGCAATAGTTGTTTTATGAGGCTGTTTTATCAATATTTAATTGACCTTTTAGAGAACAGACATGTTCCTAGAGAGCTAATTGGCAGCTTAATTAACCATCAGAATAAATGCAACTTCCCCCACACATTTCTATTTTTGTTTTACAACAGCTATCTGCATGCTGGTGTTCATTTCATTAATGAAGTCTAACTTCATGGTTGCCATTCAATTGATGCAAATTGTCCTTGAGGTGTTCATGACCTCCAAAAGATAATCATAGTTATTGGATATAAAATGCCATATTCAAATCACTCTCTTACTCGCTAAGCTGCCCTCGGATCTCAGATTGACAAATGATAGAGAGACGACTAGATCTTGTTCGCTGACCGTGAGCCAGAAGGGCAGTAAGTGACCTTGTATCTGTCAAGACTGAGTGAGCGCCCTTCTGGCTCTCAACAAACGATCTACAGTATTAAAGCAATGTAATCTGGAAGGATAATATAAACATATCTTATGCAGAGCGCCAAAAGCATATAGCATATTTATGTTACATGAATTTAATGCTCGTCTGGCTCACATCAGATAATGGACAAGCTTGTTTGAAAAAAATGTCCTCTTTTACAAAAAACAAACAAACAAAACAAAATAATTAGAAAAAAACAACTAGTAACTAGTACTAACATAAAGAAATTAAATTAATTATAATACCCATACAGAAAGTCATGTTATATGCAATATTTAGAAGGAAAAGATCTGTCCTATGATCCTTCATTACTTTTTATAACCTTGTACAATGAATACAGGTGTGTATTAAAGGACTACCCTGTCTTAAAGCTTGATCACGGAGTACATTCTCTTCTTCAAAACATATGAAAAAAAATATTGTAGCATTCCTACATCAAGATATATACCACTATAAAGTCATTAGCATTATCATTATCAGTGGACATTCATGAAAACAGAAAATTATGATGACTCTAAGGAATGTCATACACAATGAGTGTTAAATTATATCCACTTGACCTTATACAAGACATTTTTTAAAAACCTCAAAAATGGTACTGATGCATATAATATAATGAGAGAAAAATGCAACATTGTGTAGGTAAATTGTACCATAATTCTTTTTGTCATTACTGTCATTCACCTCACTACAGTGTAAATGCTACCTTTTCAGAAAAAGACTCCAAAACATCTTCCTTAAGTGTGAAGTGAAATACACTTACCCTACATGAACCACAAAGTAATAGAACTACTGCATACACATGTAAGAAAAATATACAATTAATACAACTTTTTTCAGCATCCTTTTCCTCATTGAATAATTTAAATATAAAATAAGAACACTGAAATTCCCAACCTTCCTCTAATTTATTTTGGCAAATTGATAAAAAAAATAAATACAAAAGTACAAATACACACACACATGCAACAGATAGAGGTCAAATTACCTTTCAAATTATTAAATATTAAAATGAGACAAACATTAAGAAAACAATTTTCAGAAAAAATAAAGGAATACAAGGAAATTATTTCTGATTCAAATCAAAATTAAATTTTTTGATGAAAAATCAATGATTCAATGAGGTGAAAAGAATACAAATCGGATTACTGTTAAGTACTGAAAATTAGTAAATTGAGAACAAAACTAAACAAATATCTATCTCCTCCTACGGTACATGATTTGTTTATAAGTAAATAACCGATATCTTTGCAGGAATGACCATCTGAATAGATTAAAACAAATATAGAAGAAAAAGTGAGTTTCAGGCATTCAAATATAAAATCTGAAGCAAAGTGATTTAGTTTCAGTAATTCTCATTCATCATGACAAACATTTATAAAAATATGTACCTTTCCGGCCCCATTGGCATATAAACAATTCACACACAAAAAAAAAATACACAAATTATGTTCTGGTATCATACCTGATATGAATGAAGACCTTGTTTAAATGTTAAAGGGATGGGGTTAGAGTTAATATTGTATCAAACTTTAAAAGATACAATTTGAGACATTAGAAAATGATCAGGAATTTTGGTATTATAAAATCTCACTTTTATTGAAGGATATCCATAATCAACAGCTCAAAATTTGGGAAATAATTTCAGAAGTGTTGGAAATTGAATGATGTTAAACACATGCCACTTTAAAACTAGCTTACAAAATATGATAATTTCAAGAATGTTGATAACAATGCACATAAAATTAATATAACAGTACCCCCCCCCCCCAAAACGAAAACACCCAACAACAAAACAAAACAATACAAAACAAAAAACAACAACCAAACCCAAACAAACTGCTAAAAATTACTTGTGATTTTGAATAATGAAAAACATTGCATAGACATATTTCCCCTCTAAGCAACCAGTTTAACTGTTAAATGTTGTAAGGAATTATAAACCGCTTGGAGAGTATACATGTACATGTACCTGCTACTGGTACGTCACAAAATACAAAAAGTTATGTGCAGATATTAGTAAGGCAACATATGAATAGGTGATTTAATTTCGTATTACAAAATGTTTAAGGTCAACATTATAACAGAAATACATGTATCATTAATAAGACAATAATACACAAGCAATTCATTTGTTATGTCAGAAGGCAATTTTTTCCAATTCTCAATCCTCCTTAAAACAAGAGCCCCAGGGGGCACGACGCTCACCCGAGGTGGATCAATTCACATCTGGTGCATGTTCTCTCTAGCACCACCAGGAGATATGTTAGAAATTGAAACAACTAGGAGGATGTACATGAGATGATGTAATAGAAATTAACATAATTCCCCCCCAGTCTGAGCTTCCTACTAAGATCGGTTAAATTCCAATCATGGGTTTTGGAGAAGAAGCTGAAAATGTAAAAAGTTTGATTGCGGACAACTTGCCCCACCCCCCCCCCCCCCCACCATTATGTTACCCCCACAGACCCCCTATAGGGCCACCCAGAAAAAATTCATGAACAACTTTCATTTTTTCGTCTATAGAAGTATCTCCATACACAATACCAAGTCTGAGCTATTCCTAGTTCTGGAGAAGATGTTTAAAATTTACATAGCTTTTACACTTGGGGGCCCTCCCCCTGGGCCCCCCTGGGAGCCACATGTACCATTTTAGCAACTTTGGATCCCCTACCCCTAAGGATGATTCCTACCAAGTTTGGTTGAATTCCGATCATGTGTTTTGGAGAAGATCAGAATGTCCATTTTGCCTGGCAGCGCCCCCCCCCCCCTCCAGTATGTTACCCCCACAGGGACCCTATAGGGCCACTCAGAGAAATTTCATGAACAACATTCATTCTTCATCTATAGAGGTATCTCCATACACAATACCAAGTCTGAGCTATGTCTGGTTCTGGAGAAGAAGATGTTTGAAATTTACATAGCTTTTACACTTGGGGGCCCTCCCCCTGGGGGCCACATGTACCATTTTAGCCACTTTGGGTCCCCTACCCCTAAGGATGATTCCTACCAAGTTTGGTTGAATTCCGATCATGGGTTTTGGAGAAGATGATGAAAATGTAAAAAGTTAACGGACGACGGACAAATTTCCATTGCAATAGCTCACTCTAGCCTTAGGCTCAGGTGAGCTAAAAACCATGAAGATCAGGATGATTGAAGAAAGAAAAATATCTATTTGGGTTTGCTTACATACCAGTTAGCACTATATAAAGTAGACACACTTTAACAATATATTCTATACTTCAATTATATACCCATCTCCATTTACTTTACAGTTAAGAAGTTACTAGAGTACTTACTGTCTGTCTGTCATACATATAATAATTAATGTACATGAACTCTCAATTCAATTTGTCAAACTTTACACTAATTTGATTTATATGCTAAGCTACAAGATGTGATATCATCCAAAGCAGGGAACCTGTGGAATGATTCAAAGATAACTGGTTCACAATGCCATGGCCACCCTTAAATACAAAATAGAGGCTGCCTCAGTCCAAGACCTCCACCTGATGTGGTCTGAGTGAGGTTCCAGAGTCCTGCCACACTGCTTATGCCTTGAAAACAATTGAAGGCTAATTTTTTTATCCTCTTCATGACTTCTTAAAACATATTTTTATTATGGATGTTATAGCAGCATACATGCAATAAGCTTAGCAAAGAGAATGTTCTTTGTTTTTTATTGGTTTTGTTGTAAGTGCTGTGCCACTCAATTATAGTTCAACATAAAACCTAAAGTAAGACTTTCTATAAGGCACGAAAAATTGGATATATATCTTGCGTCTTATTTTTTTAAAATAAGGTTCTGGAAGATGGAATACACTGTTCAAATCATAAAATAAATTGGTAAATCTTGAGGTAACATGTATGACAATGCCCTAATTCAATATAAATTAAGAAAGGAAGTTTCATTCAAGTCCTGAAAATGATGAAATTTCACCAAAAAAGAGCCAACAAAACTACTATAGTCAAAGGTATTGAATTAATCCGTCGGGTGATATAATGTCATAAATAAATTTATTCAATTTGTCTCCAACGGCCCACAAGGGGTCCCCATATTGGGATAGTTTGAACCTGATCACTCAGGTTCTAGTTTGAACCTGATCACTCAGGGCACTCCGGTGGTCTAGTGGTTATGACACTGGTCTAGTAATCCAGAGGTCGCGGGTTCGAATCCCGCCCGGTTCCGCCTGTGATTTTTTTCACAGCACCCGGGCAACCTATCACACAGCAGTAGCGTGTGTCACCCCCTTGTGGGCCGTTGGAGACAAATTGAATAAATTTATTTATGACAAAACTACTATACATAAATACATACCGTAGTGCATAAATGTCAAATTGCTCTTTACATTCAAAGTACATGGATCAATGTTCCCATTACAAATGAAATCAAGTGCAATCAATGATACTCCGCGATGAACATAAAACTGGAAATTGCACACAGTCCAAACCAAACAGAGTACCAGTACTATGATTCTCCATACTACATATCATCATCTGCAATGAATGAGCATGATAGAATTAAGTCTAACAATATTGTTGTCCGTCCAACAGATGGGCATAACTCATGAGTTGGCAATCAACAATACATGCATCCAATTACAGGTATAATAGCTTACTGATTTCAGTCTTCCGCCACAACATATCAAAAATATCACTTTCCTTACATAAAGACTTTGTTAATAAAACTTACATTATGAAGCTATTAAATTACAGAACATTTAAATTTCTTGATATTCTATTAAGGGTTCGGATTGTGCTAGGAGGAGCGGCTCATGCAACATGAGTTCTGACAACACTTTTGTTTTGAGAGGTGACTGGCGATTGCCAGTGCTCCACCCGAGGCAAACCGAACGAAGGTGTCTCCTACGAGAGGACCCATGGCATATAGCCCAGGTTCTGCATCCGTCTCCATGGTGAAGGGATCAACACTTACCGGATTGTTCTTGCAGTTGATGTCACTGCTTTCCTCACCTAAGCTAAACCCTTCAGGTAAGAAGGAGAGGTCTGGTTTGGCTCCTATCAGAACTGTGACCATCGAGACGGCCATACGTTGCGTTGAATCGTTACCTGATAGTGTCACAATGATATCTCTGCCAAAATCTAGGACATGGTGCCTTGGTAATGGCGTGTAACCCTCCTCCTGAATCTCCCCTCGCATCATCTGCAGGACACGGTAATACTCTGGGTAGACTACCTTGGGCAGCTTGCTGAGGGTGATTGCAGAATCCCAGGGCGATCTCCGGAAGACATGGACAATTGGTACACCTGCATTCCTAGCCATAATGATGGCATCAGCTGCAGAGAGTCCCGACCCTATCACCAAGACAGGATACGATTGGCTACTCAGGTCTCCTTCCTGAATCGCAGACTCAAGGTACTTCAGATCATACCTCACATACCGGAAATCGTCTCCTGGAACGTTCAGCCGGTTCGGTTTCCCCATCATCCCTGTTGCAAGGATGACGTTGGGAGACAGCACTGTGAACTGTTGCCGACACCCGCAGTGGGGGTCAATGTGCTCACCTTTGACCTCAAACAGGTTCTCTCCTTCCAGCTTGCAGCATCGCTGACACGGAATCTCCGGCTCTCCGCTTTCATCGTTGATGACACGTCGGCCTTTCAGACGACGGATGGAAAGAACCTTGGTATAAGGCACAAAGTTGTCATCCAGCTTTTTGGTCTTCACATAATCTTGGTAGTAGTGGGCCACTTCTGACAACGTTGCTCTCCTGTGGTTGCTCATCATATTAGTGGTATCTTTGTGAATTTCCCTGGAAAAAAGAAATTTAAAATACACTGAAAATAATTCTCACAACAATGTCCTACACACAAATTTAATTACTTTAATGGACTTGATTATGTTATCAAACAAAATTTTGTAAAACGCATCATATGCTGTCAATAATAGTCCTGCAAAAACATATAGCATTTCACTAAAATCATAGTATCAGTATTCATTTCCATATTGTTACCACTTACAAGATAAAAAAAATGATATCATTATAATACATGTACCATCAATAATAGTCCTGTAAAGACATAGACCCATATTCTCGAAAGTGGCCTAAGTTATGCCTGGCTTACTTAGGCTACTAATTTATGGAAGGCCATTAATCAACCCCTAAGTCTTGTATAAATTACTATATTTATGTAACAAAATAAAGAACCAAAATTATTTTCTGGCATAAAATGAGCATCAGAAATCAATTCTATGATGTCGATTTTTGTATTTGCATTTAGTCCCAGAACTATGGTGATTTTGTAGGATTAAAAGAGGGTGACATTTGGCTCTCCATAATTCGGTAGTCTAAATCTACGCACTTAGGTGGGGGCTTAAAGTACATTTCTATATGGTACTTACAATATTACAGATTATGTTCTCAGTAGAACTGACAACTATAATGATTTATTTTAAAAAAAACAATGAAAAAGAAAGATCCTCTTTACAAACATCTTGATCAACAACAAAAAAATATAAATTTACAGTTGGAAAACATAAGTAGGCGATTGCTAATAAAGGTATATTTTTTTCTTTACCTGTATTCCGCTGCCCATTCATCAAAGCTCATGTCTGGCATTTCCATCCATGTTCCAAGACTCAGGGTCAACACGGAATCGTCCATTTCCTAATCAGATACAGAAATATTAAATGAATTATTTACAAGTTACAATGTTGATCACTATACTTCACATGTATATTCATGCAAAAAAAAAATGGGGGGGGGGGGTAAAGGGAATTGTAGGATTATAGTGGCAATGCAAATTCCACATCTGTGGTTACATGTCCATCTAGTAATAGTATTTCTCTGTGTATTTAGAAGCCTGTCACTAATTAACATTTTGCTTGTTTTCTCTAAATCCATTTGTTTGTTTGTCTGATGGTCTGTCTGTCTGTCTGACTTTCAGCTAAACATGTCTGCTCTGACTCTCTTTCTCTCTCTCTCTTCCAAATCACCTCGCCACATATTACATACACCTCTCTTTCCTGACCTCTCTAACTAAGCTTTTCTCTTGGTTTCTCTCTCTCATTTCACTACGTCAGCCATTCAAATCATTTCTGTTCCATTCTCGCTATTCAATGACAAATATAATTCCAGAATTTGTATTTGCTCACGGTCACCACCACTTCACCGACCTCTACACACACATCTGGGAACCCATCGTTTCCATTATGATCTTTATTGGCCTTTAATACCATCAATCCGTACCTGACCTACATTACATGTACAACACATTTTAGATATGCTGGTGGTAAAATTTGAATAATTTACCTTATGCTCTTCAGAATGATAAAATCTATGGATACATTTAAACGCATGTATAAGGAAAGATAATATTTTAAACCTGTATGACAGAATGCCTTTTCTTGTATTTGACACGGTCCATGCATCTCACATTTCCCTTCTATTTCATTCTGCCCTTAATCTTTTTTTTCTCTCTCTCTTTCTCTATTCCTTTCTCTCCTTACTACTAATTTCCCCTATATCTTCTCTCCTGCTTCATTCTATTTATGATATATTTGTAATTTTTAAGTGATTTTATAACTTTCCGCTTTTAAATTTAAATTATTAAACTGTTTTTTTTCTTTTTTTTAAATTATACATGTATTTGATTGTTAGCATGATTGATTCTCATTATTTCTATTTTTATGTATACATTAACTTTTTATCTGTTCATGACCAGGATGTAAACATATTTTGTACCTATACATGGTATCTGATTCTTGTTATCCTGATTAAATACATTTCAATAAAAAGTGAAAAATAATAAAAATGAAAATAATACATAAGCTGTATTGTCAATTCCAATAAATACCATTTACTTGATCAACAATCTTCTAATACCTCTCCCTCTCTCTTTCTCTCACTCTTTCTCCTTCATGGTGAATGCACTGATGGTTATCACTCAGTAGTCTGCAATATCAGACCCTATGTACACGAACATCAAGTGAATCCTAAATGCAAAACACAGAATCTCATACATCAAATGTCTATCTTTCGAGATACTTAATAAAACATTTTGCATACAGATATTATTCCGGACGAAAGGGGCGCAGACATTTTCACGACAATTCGAACAGGCAGCTTACAATTACTTGTGCGCGCATCATGGTGCACACGCTACAGTATGTCAACGTACATGTATATAGGTCAATTGTACTTGATACAAATGACCTTTATCTGTAATTATAATTACCAACAGGTTTATAAAAGCAATTTAATTGTAACTAATCATTAGAGTCTCTAAATTGGCAATTTTTCTGTTAAATTTTGCAAATATTATTCACATCGGTTCATTTAATTTTATACTTTTTTTCATTATTTCAAACTATGTAACAGTGGAAAATCAAATAATTGACGCTAATATGAGGGGAAATCTAATTAATTTAGAACTAAGAAAACTTTGAACTGCTACGGGTTAATTAAGCATGCTGTTAACTCATGACCCAACAAAAATTTGTGAAAATAAAACCCTTAGTAAAATAAGGTCTTATAACGTAATAGTGTTATGGAAAGAAGAATAGCTTTTCCTCTATTTCAGATATTATTTTGTGTGTTGCGTTCCAGTGTTGTATTCGAGGCCGGCACTTCCGAGTCACGAGGCCGCTGCAAAATAATACCTTCCATAGGTTTTGTATACGTGCCTCGGTCTGAGGCCGAGGCCTTGAATACAACATTGTTGTGTTCACAAACTTCAGAACAGGGTTAAAAAAACAACCAAGTCTAGAAATATCATTTTCCCCTTCTGTAAGAACATACAGTATGTAAACAGTATGTAGATTTTTTACTTGCAGGCTATTGTCATTTAGGCAGTAGCTACATGATAAACATATCTAAATCTGCTACTTACATGTAAGCTGTAAATCAAGTTCAAAGGTTGGGTTCTTACATATCTTTCTATTTTCAGGACAAAACTTGTACTTTGAAACCTCCCCCCCCCCCCCCCGTTAAAAAAAATCAGTAAAATTTGTTTGAATGAAGGAACTGAGCCATAAAATCATATACAATGTAGGCCTGATATACATATAGGTCAGCTTCCTCTAAAGGCCATAAAAACTGTAAACCCGACATAAAGAGGTTCCCTTGTAAAAAAGTACCAAGGTACCCATGGTAATTCAACCAAATTACCATCAAATCATGGTAATTTGGTTGAATTACTGTCATATTACCATGGGTACCATGGTACTTTTTTTTACAAGGGTTCAGTCCATTTTCACTTCAAGGATCAACTAACTACACACGTCAAATTTAAGATCTATATAATTATAACTGCCTTGACTAATGAACAGTTCCATTACATGTACATGGGAGATGCACAATGTATTTGGTATTATACTGTCCTGTTCTCACAATGAATAATATTTGCACTGGTTAAACAAGTTTCAACGATGTGTATTTGTAATGCAAATGTTTGATGTGTCTGCTAATATTAGATTTCTATTCAAAAGTGAAGCATATTCTTTATCAATTCAAATGAAGCTAAATAAAAAAAACCGAACCAAACCAACCAGTAACGTATGCCTAATACAATGTAGGCAAGTATATAATCATAGGAAATGCTATCATATCCAATAGTATCATAATCATTGCCCACATGTACTTATCTGAATTTTTATATTATCTAGTCTCTTCATCTTTTCTTACATAGAAAAAACATTGTCCATTTGGGATACTTCTCAACCATTGTTGGCTTACTGTGAATATTAACTCAAATAATCTTTTTTTCATTTATGAGGCTTACTTATGATTGTATGCATGTACATGTATATATCATGGTAAATAAGAAAAGTATGTTTTTCTGCTTGCCAGATGCAAGTAGTGGATTGTAAAACAATAGCTCCTACAAAAAATTCTCTAACGACAAATTCAAAAGTTTTAATCAATTACTACACGTGTTTGAACATGTACATTGTAGCCCAATCCCGAAACCTACCTAAAAATGATCCCAACCCAATTTGTTTGATGAAATAATATCTGGAGTAGATGTTGCTCGGCCACAAGTCACCAGCAAATATTGGACGACCAAGCAATACATGTATGTTCCACTTACCCACCAAGATCCACCAGGTCTCCCATTACCGAGTACTATATGATCTACAGCGTTGGCCTGTTGGTGGCGCCATTCCAGTCGAGATTTCTCTTCTTCCCCCTGGTCTGCCCCGGGGCGGGAGAGGGTGTCAAAGAGGAGGGCCACAGGGTTATGGGAGCGCCCCTCTAGCCCTTCGCTGAGGTAATCCAAATCCTGCATGAATAGGAACAGGGTGGGGGGGGGGGGGATTCAATTTATGTAACCATGATGTGAATTATGTACAAACAGCCATTAATATGTAGGTGTAACTAATAAGGCACTGCATGTACAGTAGTGTAATCTGATGTAAAAATTAAAGGACACGTTGGAGATTCACAAAATATAATGCTTCATATCATTCCTTCATTTTCACTAATATTGATATTAACATACATGTAGGTTAAAGTAAACATGTGTATTTTTGCTCACATACATATTTTTTGGAGAACAATGATTCCCCCCCCCCCCAATCTTTTTGTTTTTTTAAAATCCCCCCAAATAAAAAAAATCCAAAAATCAATCAATCAATTTAAAAAAAAAATAAATAAAAAATAAAATAAAAATAAATTTAAAAAAATGTCTAAAACATTCAAAACTAAAACCAAAATTAATTCCATTAGGACAATTTCATGTTTTAATTAAAATCTTTGCTGAATGAAAATAGAAAAAAAAACAATAATACATGTATAACTATGTTCCTCTTCATATGTATTTGAATCTAATTTATTAAGAGAACTGTCAGTTCCTGCATTATTTATATACTACAATGTACAACGCCTCACAAATAATATTGGCTATCTTCATTTATACAGAGTAGAACACGGTGAGTGAATAATTTTATTGAATAGCCGACATTATGACATTCTTTATGCCTTGCAAGTATTGTATGTATTATATGTGAACGTAAACAATTTCATCATATTTGGCAAGCTTAAAGGTACTTCATCCCTTTCGCAGACTGACGCAAAATTCTGTGAAACTTTGCACAGGTTTAGTAGACATACTGTAGATACTGCCTATGGAATTCAAGGTCACAAGTTCTATAACTCCTTTGTAATTAATGAAAATCTTGTATTTGTTACAGAGGGAGCTATTCAGAAATCAACGCAAGTACATGTACTAGTAACAGTAAAAAATTAATTAAAAAATTTACATGATTTTTTTTTTAGTCGAAAAAAATAAAGTGTTACCAAATTGTTATTACTTTATACTTGAAAGCAAATTATAATCCTTTTCACATCTGCATAAGTTTTCAAATTATAATTTATTTCTAATTTATTGCATACTCACAAAACTTCAAAATTAAGGGCTGCAAAAGGGATTGAGTACCTTTAAAGCAAACGTGTCTGCCTATTTCAACAATAGGAAATTTTCTGAGCATATTGATTAAATGCAACCATCCATTTCCCTTTCAATATCATGGATTGTGCAAGTCATTTTCCAAAGGAATGTTCTGGTCTTTTGCCCCTGAAATAAAGTTTTAAAGTACCTGGAACATTCCCCGGCACAGCCAATGTTCTCACATTTGCCTCAAAAGTGTGTATTTTTGCAAATGAAGGACACAGGGAGCAATTATGCTCTGGAATGCTGAACTGAAGCTCCATAAAAAATGAGTATACAGATTATAAGAAAGCTCAAGTGAGCAAGAAAGCTAAAGTTAAAGTTAAAACATAGATATGTACAGAGTGTTATTAGAAAAAAATTACAATAAAAAAAAAGTATAGAAAACTCACAAATGAATATATTTGAAACCAATTAAAAAATGATCTGTCTTAGACTTACAAACTCCAAAATAGACTGGTCTTCGTTCCCTTCTAATTTCCTTTGCAGTATAGGGTTTGGATGAGGCTCACCAGTAAAGTATGGCCAGTTACCAGACAAGAAGTAAGAGAGACAAATCCCGGATGGGCCATTACCTGAAAATCCAAGGGATGATGACACGATCAGTGAAAATGTACTAGCTATAAACGAAAGAGGTATTGGAATACCCTACAATGTATACACATCAGCAAATAAAAAAGACCCCCACCCCAAAAAGAAGAAAACCCAGAGATGATACCAAAACAAAAATTAAACAAACAAAAATGACATAAATAACATAAATCAATACATACATAGGAAGCTTAGAAAGAGCAGTATGCAAAAAAAAATTAAGAAAATTGACACCAGAATATAGAAAATCGTAAAGACTTGCCAAACAGCCCCAGGAAAATGGGAGGAAAAAAAATACAATTTCAAGATTATTATGGATTGCAATGAAGATTCCATATTGCACAACTGTTAAACTAGAGATTCAAAGAACATATTATTTAATCATAATTCAATTTTTGCACTGAACAATCACAAAGCTAGGTCGGCCTGAACCATTGAAGTTTTTAGTAGGCCTTGTAAATTTGACACTCCTGGCAATATATTTACATCCAAATTGAAAATAAAATCATAGGGTTAGGGACTAGGTAACAACCAATTTTAAAGTTAAGTTGACTCATACTTTGACATTGAGATTTTGAACTGGCTTATTTTGAGTTGAGCTTTCATTATCTCTTTGAACCCCCCCCCCCCCCCCCCCAACAACAACAACAACTATGTGTATATTCTAGTTGAACTAACAATAACTTTGCTCTCTGTATTTTTATGTCTGTAATAAAATATCAGAAGAAAAACAACAACCAACAGCTGACTGATGAATTGACACCATTGAATAATCAGCATAGAGATAACCTACAAAGATGCATTTATTTTGTATCCAGGGACACATAAAAAAAATCACTGAGATCTAGACTGCATTCTATTGTTCAAGGGTAGGCTTCATGTTATTGGGGCTTTTATGGTTTCCTGTAGTTTGTTTGTTTGCAGCTTTTAAATGTTCTCTCTTTTCTTTGTTCTATGTCAGGAAGGATGGGTATGAAGACAGTTCACGAAAAAAATGACAAAGTTCAGCAACATTGAATGACACTGACAGTTTGTACATACCAACAACATTTTAACTGAAACCTTTACTAAATTTCAATTAGCCTCATGCCATAGACTTGTAGGTCCTAACATAAGATTCATACACTGTAAATGTGTCTAGGCATACATGTACCAATTGACACCACTGAATAGTATCCAATACAACCAAAAATGGAAATCCATCAATTTACAATGAAGGCTACAATGAAGGCTACAAGTTCATCATTGAACCCCCTTTTGTGTTATGGCACAATACAAAGGTGGCAGGGTTGACAGTTTTCATTGATTGATGAACTTCACGTACACATGAATTGCAAATTGCAAATTGCAGAATTGGTTGGGCTCGCTTCTTCATGCAACGATTGAACCATTTGTAAACAGCATCCCAGTGATCCGACTAACTCACATACAAGTGCTGTCATACAACGCCACAACCATAGTATGCTGATCCCACGTACTCCAAGAAACTCTAACCATGCACCCAACACAAAATGAAAATAATGTTCATACATGTCTGGACTATCAAAAAGCCTTTCAATGAACAACTGCAACCATACTGCAAGCAATACAGATACTCTGTGCAGTAGGTCTACTTTTCAAAAATTAATGTTTGGCATTCAACTCAAGGCTATTAATTCTATTTAATATTTTTGTAGTATTACTTAAAATCAGTGCTCTATATCTCTCTCTAAAAAACAAAAACAACAAGAAAACAAAGCAACAAACAACAAAACAACAGCAACAAAAAACAAAATAAACAAAACAAAGCAAGAGATGTTATATAATTTGTCACATGTTAAATCTGCGTAGTCCTATTATAATTTCTCTTTGTTTCCATTTCATTTCAATATAATTTGTATTGTAAAACAAAATATTAATGTCAATTTCAATGAAGTTTCTTAATAAAATACAAAAAAAAATTAACAAATACCAAACAAAATAAAAAGAAAAGTATACTGTAGAAGGCTTACCTATAATAAGCACTGGGGTGTAGTGTTCTTTGAGTGCATGGTTATCACCATTACTCCTCTGATCCGGGCTGCATCCGTACCTAGATATGGAGTTTGAACATTCACTGTTGCAAGGACAGTAGTCTTCTGAAGCCATTTAATACATCCACAAATAAGGTTCCTTTCAAACTGCTGGGTTTACACCAAACTGTCAATCATTCAAAGCGTGTATGAGTTAATAATTCTGACAGTGACGACGGAGTGCAATTTAATTTTGAATTAAATCCTCTCCAAATGAAGTACATATACCTCAATGCCAATTGCATCCAGATACTCAGCTACACGCATGTGGAGTTACATGTCACCCTTCTCCTCCCGAAGATGATCACACTGCTGTTGAGTCCTTGAGTCCTCCGGGTGTAGGAATGAAGAATTGGCTCTAGATCGAGTACAGACAGTAATCACAGCTGATGACCGAAGATGATCTGAGGAGCTATTTCCCGTGCAGACAGCCTCATTCGCATTCTTGCCTCCCCTGTGTCTGAGGCTTGAGTTTACCACAAGGTGACTGGCAGTCTATGGAGCTAGAGATATGTCTATCTTTATTTATTTAGCTTCCTGAACAAAGTCCATTTATGCTCTCAATAATATCAGAACTGGCACTTGATTTCATTCTGGATAATACATTTAAAAAGAAAATGAATCAATAGAGGGGAGTAATTGTTAGTTGATGACGGAATACACAGTTGTCTCTCCAGACAAGTCCTGTCATCTGTTTATTAATAACAGGATTTTGTTCACCAGGTGGTCTTGGAATTTCTCCTTGGATTGATGAGGCAGCTGCAGAAAAAGAGTTGAGCAGCAGCAGCAGGAGGATTGGTATTCTTTCCAATTTACAACCACCCTCATCATGTACCAAATGCCCTGATGATCATTAGGGTCTGCAGAAGAGATAAGAAGAGAGAGTATTGTTATATTCATAAGTGGGTGGGAATGTCTTTTTGAGGATGGGCCCTGACTGCATACAAGTACATGTTATTAGTCTTAGCCTTAGTCATCTCAAACAGATGTACATGTACACTATTAAAATGATCACAATATACAAAGGCATATGGTGAAATTACTTATTTGTTTGCTGTTCACTTTCCAAATTGCCTGGCCCCTTGTTGCTGGTCCATCATTTATTACAGGTACATGTAAATAGACCACCATGATAGCATGGTAATTATGTAACTACAAATGCTTTTAAAAAGTCTGGAAATGCAGACTAAAGTGAAATGCACGTGCGCTCTACGTGAAAGAATGAGTATAGAGAGCGCCTCTAGCATCATGTTTATTCATCAAGTAGGCATCCTTCCACTGACTCAAACAACCAATCACAGCACGATTTGTACCTCAGAACCAATATCTACAGTATCAATAGACTACGTGATTCATTATTCATGTCCAGTTTCTGCTGACTCACGTCGTTTACAGGTATTACTTATTCTCTCTCCGGGGACAGTATAAACACCTAGAATCTTCAACAATTAAAATAAAACACATGACTTATATTTTCATAGATATGTGACTTATTCATGAAAAGATAAAAACCACACAACTGGAAAAAAATCGCTCTGTGTGTAGATTCTTGTAGTTCAAAGCAGGGAAATATTACATTTCCCTATTCATAAAATGGAAACAACTGATTTTTTTTTCTTCCTCTGAGATAAACTCTTTTAGATGTCAATTAGAACTAAAATAATTAAAGCTACTACCGAAAATGTATATATGAAACAGCATGAAATTAGGGGGATGGGATGAATGCGGCCCATCATATTTGAATGTACCATAAACCACAATATTGTTCAAAGTAATGGGTGTGGTGAAATGTGCAACAAAAACCACAAAGACAGTCAATTACTCAAAAGCCTGGACCAAAGTCATCTACATCTAGCTATTCCTTCAAAGGTCTGGTCTGGTGCTGGTCCAGACTGATTAATACAAGTTAAGTCTTCCCATTTCAAATGGGGTGTTGTCTTTTGAAAAGAAAATCAATACAAGTTGCAGCCATGTAGGATTATGCAATGGGGAAGGTGGTGGCTCTTTAATATTCTCTTACATGTACATACAGCCACGGAAAAATTATTAAACCAAGAATGGTTACTAATAGTGTTATTTTTGTGGTAAGAAGGATATAAAATATCATAAAAGCAGGGTATAATTCCTGCAATATGGTATTTATTCAATGAAATACAAAGACAAATCATTTTTATAATTTGTATGCATATTATAGTACCCTTATTACAGAAGCTACAGGGCTGTATATGTACAGTATAACCGTAAAGCTTGTATCGTTTAACAGAGAATGGTGGGTTTTGAGAAATGTGAAAAGTAATTTATGAGCTTTCTCATTCCTTTCATGTCATTATGGAAGAACATCACAGTAGAAATGTCCCCTGAAAAAGACTGCTCTTCAAATGCCCTCGTATTCGAAATATGATGAGAAACAACGCTTAAGTATTCAGGCCAAACATGCATGCCACACGTGTAGTGCATGTGCTTTTCAGCAAGATTGGGACCATTTCTTATCATTTTGATGGTTCCAAAACACTGATTCCTATGTAGACAAGTGATCAACACTTCCCCATTGTTTTGACACAGTTGCTTTCAAAATGTAATCAACTTTATCTTTAAATGTAAGATTAGCATTTTTCTCTGTATAATTGTTTTCTGTTGTCCAGCTCAAGCTAATCCAGCCATTGCTTTTCAAGACAATTGACCACAATTTGTGGTTTGGCTCAATTACTTTTGATTCAGAGGTGTAAAAAATATACCCGATGCATGAGTAGAAGGAGAAAAAATTTCTGCACATACTATGTCCATTTTTGTTGCATGACCATATTGCGTTTGATGCCAGGAATTTTAAAAACGGGAATAAGCTTTAAAATCTTTAAATTGGCAACACATTGAGATGTCAAAATCATTGTTTTTTCATCAAAATTGGCAATTTTTTCAACTTTTCGACAAAATCTGTAACCATGTACAGTATATTGTTTTCAAAGACATTACACCTTATTAGAACCATGTAGCACTAAAAGAAAAATATTATTGTTGCCAATTTGAAGAACAGAATGTGATCAATTTAGCCTTCAAATTATTCCTGTCCTGAAAGGGTTAAGTAGAAAATAGAAAGGGGAAATCCACCCTGAATACCCCCTTTCATATATACATGTAGATGAGACAGACACCAGATTAACAATTTCCCCTAAAAATCACTTTGGAGTCAGTCTGGTGGAGTAACTGGGGTTTGTGGAATTGCTTTTAATTAAAGTATAAATAATGAGAGAAGCAGATCAGTGTAAAATAATACGGTACATTATATTGAGGAAGAGCTACATTACACTGATATGGAAAGAAAAAAATATGAAAATCACATAAATGTTCATGTGAATGTCTGCCTCAGGTAGAGAGAAGCATTGCTGTAATAGAAAGAACAAAAACCCATAGACACATGAAATCAGAAGACTGTCAAATTTGGAGTTTGCCCTTCAAAGTGATTTGGTTGCTTTTGGGAAGGGGTGAGTTTCATTATGTAGTTGAATCATTTTTTTTTTCTTTTATGTATAAAATAGCAATACTTTATTCCCAAATGCAGCCTTATGCTTGTCAAGTGGGCTAAGCCAGTAAAAATCAAAATATTTTCTGGAGTGTCGGTATCATAGGCATCAATCTGATGAATCGAAGAGTGCAAGACACAACATATAACAAATAGTCAAATAGTGTCTAATTTCCTTGGAAGGTTTACCACTATAATAGCACTTGTTGTAAGTTTCGACACACATTTTCTCAACTCAGATAGAAAATACATTGCATTTTATAAAACACTGCTTACACAAAAACAGGTCGGGGACCTCCACAGGGGTAATTTGATATTTGTAGAAGGGATATAAGTGGGTCAACCTGAATGAAACAAATCTAATTTATATCTATATTGAAATTTTAAATGTAAATGGTCATAACAAATCTACATACAATCATTTTATCCTCTCTTAAACAAAGTTATGGGATTTTGAATTACAAAAAGCTACCTCATCATTTTTTTGACTGAAAAACCAAAGGAGTATACATGTAGAGGGTTATCATGGCAGCCATGCTGGAGGACATAACAATAAAAACTTGGGCATCAGACTGTATGAAAAGCCATTGTTGTCATGGTCTAGTGCACAGGTTTTTGTTATGTCCTCCAGCATGGCTGCTTCTGGGGAACCCTCTATACTGAAGGTTAAGTTTTTTGTTTTGTTTTTATAGATATGTTCACAGAAATAATATAAAGTTAGTTTTTGCTTTGTGGATTTGAGAAGGGAAGTGTTCTTACACCCTATTTCATTATTAGCTGACATTTGTGAAGAGAAGAATAACTTCTGCAGAAATCAATATTTTTGTTGACTGGCAACTTGATAAGCATGCCATGAAGATTAAATTTGGTTAAGTCGATATATATTAAAGCTGTTGGAACACAAACAGCATAATAGAGAACACAAGGTGCACTAAAAATAAATCTAGTCAGCATCACGTAATGCATAGGGATCACCCACTCATCCAATGTATTAGGTTATAAAGTATGATATAACCTCATACTCCTAAATCCATAAAATCACGGCATAAACAAATATGACAGTATTACTTGCTGCCCTACGCTTTACTAGACTAATGTCTAATGTACAATGACAAGTGAACAAAATTTCCGCACTACTTTGTTGCAGCGCGATAGCGCATGAGCCCTCTCTCAGCCCAGCAGTTACCAGCATTGTGCCAATTATTGGCAAAACTTTGGTGCCCTAAAGTCCACCCTGATATAAAATTTAAAAAACAGATTAATGAAAGTTTGAGCAAAATCCAATAAGAAATAAGAAAGTTATGATTTTTGAAGTAGTTACCAATCAAACACAAATTGGCAACTCTATGATGTATCTTGCGATCTCCTCTTCCATTTGCCCTGTACTGAAAAAAATCATAAATTTCCATTTTCTCTAAAGAAAAGAATTTATCATACATGCACCCTAGACATAATAATTTCACTTACACTTTTAAACAAAACCAGTATGATACAAATCTATTCCCTAATCAAAAACAAAGAAAATGAAAATTTATGAATTTTTGTGTATAGAGCAAATGGGAGAGGAGCTCGCAAGATACATCACGGCATGCGTCACAGAGTTGCCAATTCGTGTTTGATTGATTACAACTTCAAATATTCATACATATGTAACTTTCTTATTTCTTATCAGATTTCGCTCAAACTCTCATTGACCCGTTTCTTTAATTTTCTTTCTATATTCAAATCAACAACTTAATACCAGAGTGGATTTTTCCTTTAATGGCAAGTTGTTCTGAAAGAAAGAGGTAAAATCAGAAAAGCCAAATGGTGATAGTATGACTTTAAACGAAATCGGACAAGTAATAAGAAAGTTATGAATTTTGGAAAGATGTAATTACTATGGGAGTATCAAGTTGGCTGAATCAGTATTGTCACTTTGATGTTGTGGTGGACAACTCTCCCATTTGCTCCAGCACACAAAATGATTACAATTTCATTTTTTTCAAAATGTATTACTCAGTAGGATCTTTTCCTTTTATGAGGACCTATAACAAGTACCTAAAATATCTTTGGAGTACTGCCCCGAGGAAAAAAGGCGCTATTTTTGGCGGGCATGAATTCTAAAACACGCGAAAATAGTAAAAAGATCTCTTACGTTTGTTTTGAATGGACGCTGCATTGCGTGCTTCATCTCATTGGTACGTGTTTGAATCCAGTTCATTTTAGAGTGCGAGTGAGTAATTGTGCAGCGCGAATTCAAGAACCCGCGAATATGTTTTTGGGCCGCTCAGAGCGAAAATAACAGTTTACAGGTTTGTGTATCCATGCCTCCTCTTGTCATGCAGATTTAAAATGGCGGCTGCGTGCGACGGCGCGCGCGCTGTCGGCGATACAACCATAATCAAAACTATACAATGTGGTGCAGATTTCCATTAATGCTAAACGTTGAGGTCTCAACTGGCTTAGTGCCATCTACGTTGACTTTTTGTTTAGCATTAATGGAAATTTTGTCAGACATCTCTACCACTGTACCACATCGTATAGTTTCGATTATGGTCGCACACAGCCGCCATTTTAGGATTTTTTTGCACACTTACTCATTAGAATATCAGGTAGGTCTATAATATAAAATCAAGCTTTAGATGTTTAGAAGAATATAAAAGAAATTCTTGTTCATTTTCAGGTCAAAACCTTAGCTTAGGTGCGCAGACATAACGTCCATGCGCACTGAGTCGCCACCCGATGGCCTTAAACTTCCTATACTGCTAAATTAAACTTTATTCTTGCCAAAATCTTGATTTCATATGTAACCATCAAGATTCAATGTATCCCCTAAAATATCTCAAAAGCATGATTCATGAAAATGCTCCATTATAAAGAGAATGATGTGGCTGCCGTTGAGTTGCGCCCATTGATCTCTACCTGTAGTTACAACTCCAATACTGCGCGCATGCGCACACCACACAGGCGCGTCGTACATACACACAACACGTGTGCCAGATCTATGCAGACTCGCCACCTTCTTAGAGAGTTCTACGTTAAAGCGCAACCCCCCCTTTTAAAGTGGTACCAGCTTGATCAGTATATTTTAATCTTCATCTCGACAGCAAATTATGTCAACTTACGTCATCATATTTGGCTACAACTATTGTTGAGTTGGGAAGTCTCGTCTTTGTCGCCCGAGCTCCATCCACCGACTTTGCTATTGCAGGAGTGTGTGTGCTATTTAAAGTTAAGTTAAACTTTGATCGCGCCCAACCTGGCAACCATGCCAACTCTTATTCATGCGCCGGATCTTACAGAGACTTCCAACGGCGGAAGAATATATTTTGACCTATTCACTGTAGCCACAACAAAGTCTGAAGCGATGCAGATAATTTAGAGGACGAGTTCGGACAGTAATTGACAGGTGAGTGGCGAGTTAACATTATAACAACGGTGGCGAGTCAATGCGCACGGACGTTATAGGCCTAGAATGCCTAGGCTACCTAGGCTAGGGCTCCCCATTCATGCCACTGTCGTTGACCGATGTGCGTCATGGTGTGTGCAAATGAACTGAAGTGGGCAAACCCGGAGAATAGGGGCCGATCTGCGCGTGCTGTATTCATTTGTGTGCAAGCAAATGTAGCCCAGCGGCGGAGGCGGCGACGATCTTGCACCAGATTCAGCGATGAAACATTTGCGAGTTTGACTCCATTTCTGGCCAAAATCGTAATGATCGTTATGTCTATGATTTTCATCAAACAACTACAAATCTGAAAGCCAAGAGGACAATATGATATATCACAGCATTAATTACTTGATTTAAATTATATTTGGAAGTTGTTTTGAACTTGATTATGAACTTGTTACATGTGTTCATTTTTGCCTCTGCCGATCTCCGCGCTGTAATACATGGCACGCGCACGCCGACCGGCCCCTATTCTCCGGGTTTGCCCTGAAGTGTCACCAAGATATTCATGATTTTTTCATATACCGCAGTAAATTATTGTGGCATTTTATAGTATATTCTACGAGTAGATATATCGTGGTTGAGGAACCCACTCGTTCGTTAGCACGCAAAAATAAAGTGCAGACTATGGAAGGCATGGAAGGGAAGTCTGAGCATGTTGAGTGAGGAAACCAACTGGAATTTGGAAACCAAGGCAATGCGTGTAGCCCTAAGTTAGGCCTAATATTTGTAACGCAATGAAGTGCTTCTCTGCGGAGTCAATGGTGGTTTCCTTAATGCCAATAGATTTTTGTAATATTTAAGATTTCATAACCTCTCTCTTACCTCAAGGTAAGGGCTCTGAACGTATGAATGATGAAATGATCCGACACCGGTCAGCAGTCCCATCCATTGAACGCCATGTTTGGTATTGCCGATCATCAAATGCAAATCGCGCATGTGCAAAGTCGATTGCATAATTCCATCCATGGGGCGTGGATTCCACCTCGATTCTCGACCTCTTTTGAAAGTGCACTGAACTGAACTAAATTTCTGAAGAAGTTAACAAAGGTAACAAATGCATTTTATTTACATCCAGATGATCATACATGTACATTGGCGGATCCAGGGGGGGGGGGGGGGACTTCCGGCTCGTGCCCCCTTTTTTGACCATATATAGAGGACCCGCCTTTTTTTTTTTTTTTTTTTTTGCTTGTCAGACAATTATGGAGGGAAACTGGACCCCCATACCCCCCCCCCCCCTGAGCGCATTTTGGAGGTAAATTTTTTTTCGTCCCCCCCCCACACACACACAATGAGCGACTTTTTGAGAGCTGGTAAGACCAAAAATATACGGTCTACCTTTTCCAAATATTGACAAACCTGCATTTGTGTGCCCCCCTTATACTAGGCCCCTACTAAATCCTGGAGGAAAAAGTCTGAGATCTTTAAAAGAAGAAAGAAAAGAATGGACAATAATGTTAAAATCATGAGTATTTTTATGAGGAAAAGTCACAATTTTTCGCAAACTACTCTTTTGTAATAACCTCATCATCAGCGTGATATTTCCTCAAACAAAGTGCAGCCTATATAAAATAAAGAAGTTCGGAAGGAAAAATAGTATACAAGGTAAGAATTGTGTGTGTGTGTAATTGGGTTTTAACAGACGTGTATCAATCAGATATGATTATTTACGTCTGGGACCGACCTTTAACGTCACCATCCGAAAGACGTGACTCAGTCTCGAACCTGGGTCCGCTGAATCAGTTTATAACTTCCACTGGTAGCTGGATTACAGGCGCACGCCACAACGCCCAGTTTTAATCTTTTATTAATCCAGAATTAATCTTTTATGATCTTCGAAGAAAATTAGAAATGGACATTAAAGTACGGTGATTTTATGCAGAAAATGACGTAAACCTACATGTACTTTCATTCCTACCCTTACAGAAAAGTACCATGGTAATACCGCGGTAAATTGGGACGGTATTACTGTGAAAGTACCATGAATTTACCGCGTTACCCAAGATGAAAATACTATGAATGTACCATGCTTTTCATGGTACACGATGCATACAATGTTTTTCGTAGTAATACTGTGGCAATACGATGTGTACCACGCATTTACCATGTTTTCGTGGTATTATGGCGGAAATACCATGAAATACGTAGTATTACCATGGTATTTTTATAAGGGTATGACGCTATACTCTTTTGTCACAATAATCAGTGATATTTCCTCAAACCAAGTGCAGGAATTTTTCATACATTTGTAAACATTTAGATACATTTAGATAAAGAATTTTGAATGGGGAAAAAAAGTATACCTATATAGAAAGCAAGATACAGAATTAAGAAGATTACTATATGTCATTTGTTTTTATGCCTCCGCCCACCGAAGGTGGGTGCCGGAGGCATTATGTTTTCGGGTTGTCCGTCCGTCCGTCCGTCCGTCCCACTTCTCGTTACCGCGATATCTGAAGAATCATTTGAGGTAGGAACCTCACAACTTGGTACTAGTATGTATCCCCATGCGAAGATGAATTATGAAATTACTGGTTTTTAGCACCGTTACCTTCATATCTCAAGAACTGTTTGAGGTAAGAACTTCAGACTTGGTACTAGTATGTATCCCTCAGTATGCGAAGATGAACTGATTAGATTTTGGGGTAAGGAGGTCAAAGGTCAGAGGTCACAGAGGTCAATTTACATGAAATTACATGAAATTCTTGGTTTTTAGCACCGTTACCGCGATTTTTGAAGAACTATTTGAGGTAAGAACTTCAAACTTGGTACCAGTATGTATCCATAGAAAGAGGAACTGATTAGATTTTGGGGTAGGTAGGTCAAAGTTCAGAGGTCACAGAGGTCAATTTACATGAAATTACATGGAATTACTGGTTTTTAGCACCGTTACCGCGATATCTCAAGAACTATCTGAGGTAATTAAGAACTTCAAACTTGGTACCAGTATGTATCCCCATATAAAGATGAACTGATTAGATTTTGGGGTAGTTTTACATTGTTATCACCATATCTCAACTAATTTGTATTCATGACTAGGAGGAGATAAGTTGGGTTATAAGGTGTAAGGTCAAATATAGGTCAGTTAACATGTAGGCCTAATTAGAGGCTTTTATTCTGGTTATCACAATATTTCAAGAGCAGTTTGAGCCATCAACTGAATTTAGACGGAGGCATTATATAGGAGACGCAGTCGCATTCATCTTGTTGTTTTTCAATCTTCTTAGAAAAGCATAGACAGGATCGTAGTACAGAGCCGGAGAGGATAAAGCGGAGCTTCGGAAATACATGGACATAGACATAGACATAGCAGTTTTGAATGAATGTTTATATTTGTAAGTCGTTATCTCTCCATTGTATTACTAATCTTATACATTACCGGTAGTGATGTTTAATTTTAAGACAAATCCCATTACCACATCGAGACCGTGACAACAACAAACAAAAACCAAAACCCCAAACCTGCAAAGTATGATATGGAAGCAATTTGACGTTTTGATTGAAAGTGTCTGGATATGTTTTATTAATTATTACCCACGCCGATAAAATCGGCAGGGTTATGTAAAGGGCTCCATATGTTGTTTGTTTGTTTGTTTGTGTACAAGATAACTAGCGGGTGAACAGATTTGCACCAAATGTTCGGAAAGTGACTGGAAAGAATCGATTAGATTTTGGTGATGATCGGTTGACCCCTGCAAATTTTGTGTGACCTTGAAGTTTTGACCCAAACTTCAGTTCGGAAAGTGACAGGAAAGAATCGATTAGGAAAAGAATCGATTAGATTTTTGGTGATGATCGGTTATAGGAACTTCATTTCGGATAGTTTTTTTTTTTTAAAGAATATTTTATTACTTCCTTTTTAAAAATAACATTTTTCACAATAATCAAGGTAAAATACACAAACAAATATATTCACATGCAGTATCATTGTGCCAAATTACATAATAATAACAATAAGTAACCGTAATATTTTACATGCATGTATTAAATAGTAGATTATGCCAAATCTGGAAGTCTTTATTGCGATAGAAAAGAGAAAAATATAAAATATAAAATATAGTGACAGGAAAGAATGCAACTACTCGATCTGTAGCGCCGCTAAGGCGTGGGTCTGCCGCCTTTGACGGCCTTTCTAGTTCGTTATGATTTCATGGATAAACTCATTATTTGAAGATATTTCAATTCATGATAATAGCGAGGCATTCAAATGCGATCTGTTTGGCTTGACACGAACCCCTAACCAAAGAGTTTAAATACGAAGAGTGCTCAGTGCCGAAATAAAGCACGCGTATATATGTCGATCGGCCCAGAGGGAAAGGTTCAGGGACCGCGGAACCAGGGGGGGGGGGGGGGGGGGGGGGGGGGGGGGGGGGGGCTGCAGCCCCCACTTTTTTCAGTAAACACGTGCAAACGTATGGCAGTGCAAAAATGTGTTTATACACGCAGCCCCCCCCCCCCCCCCTCCCCATTAAGCCCCTCCACTTTCCAAGACGTTCTGCGGCCCCTGAGGTTATAGTCTTAATCAGGATGTTTGTATTTTTTTATTTAAAATTTTTTTTCCTTCTTTTTCTGGACAGCGCTTTTGCCTATAAAGCCGTAAGTAAAGGGCATAATCTTGATATTGTCCCTTCAAATACAAACTTATGTCCCAAAACAGATATGAATCAACTCTAACTGCACCAAGGAGGAGAGGGAGAGAGTTGGGAGGGGGTCTCGGACTAGATGTTTGTATTTTTGTTATTTGCTGTGAAATTTCTATTAATATTTATGTGATGATGGGGGGGGGGGGGGGTTCAAACACGTTCCCAGATATTAAGCTCTATATGTGCAAACACTGCGATATCTGACGGGAATGTGAAGAAAAGTTATTTTAAAAATAATAATGTGCTATCTTTTTTTTCTTCTATTAAATCAGAATATTTCATTTGATATGATTTATGGAAATTATATGGATTATAGGCCTGTAATGTAATTTTATTAGCCTTATTCTTTTAAAAGTCAAGACAGAAAGGGCTTTAATAAAATGAGATTGCGTGCGAGCAATTCCTTATATAAATATAAAGATTAAATTAAGAGTGGCGTATCCAAGATTATATATCCAGGAATATACGTGCCCCTATGTGCCAGCCAAAACCAAATCTGACATGTCTTAGTTACACATCAAATGAAAGGAAATGTGTACCCCCCCCCCCGCACAGAAATAATCTGAAAACTGTGATATTTTTTTTCCTTGCTTGTCCTAAAATTAAAAATAGAATGCATCTGATGATTTTTTTTTGTTCGTCATGCGTGAGCCTCCCCCTCCCCCTGCATTCCTGGATACGCCGCCAATATAACCAACTGCTGTAGAAATGTGAGACGACAGGCGAAGAAAACATAGGGGCTTGCTCCGAAGCCATCACCAACGCAATAGGGCCTTTACCGATTGTACGAAAAGGGTGGGGGGGGGGGGGATGGCCTCCGTGTTTTGAATTAAAATTATCTAGTAACCAACAATAGCAGCTGATGATATAATTTCTTACCAGTCCTATTCTGTCTTTGTAGGAATATCCCATTACTTTTGCCCCAGCTCTCTTTGTCTCTCTCTCTCCTCCCCCTCTCATTTTTTCTCATACTCTCTTACAACCGATCTGTAAAAAATGACTCCAATAGAATTGAAAAAAAAAATAATGATCTCTTATTTTTTTTATTTGTGTTTTTATTAGGAAATCAACAGAAATCACAAAAATTTCAAGTGATTTACATGCTTAAAAACAAAATCACTGAGCAAAAAAACCCCCCAACAATAACAAACAGTAACAATAAGCAATTGGAACAAAATTAAAAATAATTAAAATTAACAAAAAAGATCTCTTATTGCTTCCCCCAATCTTTCAATTTAATGAGATCGACCACCAACACTATGCAATCCTATTCTTCACATCCATGACAGAATAGCAGGGGCGGATCAAGAGGGGGCGAATCGGCCGCGTCCCCCTTCTTGAAACCCAGGTTGGTACGGGCTCTTGCCTAAATTGCGAAAAAACCCGGACCGAGCACCAAATTTAGTTTGGGAGCCCACGAGACTAACAATGTCGTTCCATTAACCCTCCGAGAAAAACTTGTCAAAAGGGCCACCCCGCAAGACTGACGTGACAGTCCGGGCATGGATCAGAGGCGGATTTAGGGGGCTTTAAACAAAATTTGTATCCCCCTTTTAGAACTGATAACTTTTTTTGCTTGTCAGAGAATTATGGAGGAAAACTGGACCCATAAAATCTGATACCCTACACCCCTCCACTGAGCGACTCGGAGGGCTGGCGAGAAGAAAAATATTTGCCACCCGAGCCTAGATAGTGCTAGACACCTAATGTCCATGCACCTATTCCGGATCCGCTCAGCTATTCCATGCTGCTTGCATGAACATCAGATTAGGCTAGGCGTAATGCGGTGATAGAACATTGATTATACGAATAAGTGAGTTCGTAATTGGCCCATGAGCAAATTTTCCCAAATGACCTTTCCCTTTTTTCATTAGGATAGGCATCTTTTCAAAGAAAGCTGATACGTAAGTTTGTCCGACATAGCAACCTACAGAATTCAAACTCTATGAAAGAAAGACCCCGTTTACACAGAGACTGAACTCGACTTTAGTCGAATTTGAACTCGAGTTCATTTGTGTGTAAACAGGGTAGTCGCAATTAGAACTCGAGTTCAAAACTCGAATTCGAATGACGACCCAGAGCAACTTTTATCGAATTCAAACTCGACTATTATCGAATTTAAATTCGCTATTTGCAGTGTGAACGGACACGTAATTGAAAGTCGACTAGCAAATATCCAGCCAGTGACCCCGTCATACGTCACTTCCGGTATTGCTAAGCAACGCTAAGCGTCGCGTCAGTAAAACAAGCGTCATTCAACAAGTGAACCACAACGAACGACGACACATTCACCGAACTGGCTTGATTCAATCCACCACGCGCTCATCATATCTGCAAATATTCGTTCATAATTTTGTAATTCCGACGTAAAATCATACAAAACCAGATCAAAATGGCTGCGCTTACAATACTCGCTACCGCCATTTTGAACTCACTCGCGGGGTTTTCGCAAATTTAACCCGGAAGTTGATTATCACGATATTCCCACCAAGCGAGGGCGTAATCAAGTCGAATTCACTTTCCTTCTGAATTCGAGTTCGTCCAACGCTTGGTGTAAACAGCCCACCGAAAAATAATTTATGCTAATCCAAGGTCGCAATTGAATTCGCTGTCGAATTTGAACTCGAGTTCACTCTGTGTAAACGCGGTCTAGAATAGCACGTCGATGAACACTTGGGAAAACGCGTTGTTTGCAAGTTGGCTATCATTTGGCAGATGGTCACCAACCATCAATGAACACTTCGTTGCCTTTCATGGGATTTAATGAAAAGAAAAGTATAATTAAATGAATATATGAATAATCATTACATCACAGTCGATGCTTATCTCAGTGAATTTAAACGAACATGCCAGTTTATGCCAAATGACCTTTATCTGCTCATGCGCAAATCCTAATTACGAACTCACTTATTAATGAATTTAACACATTGAATTTTGCCTCTGGTATTAGAAATATAATAGTGAACTGGAATTTAGTTAGAGTTTCTTCTAACCGGCTAGGCTGGGTTTGCTTTCGGGCGGACGTACGTCTGATACAGGGTCGTCTGCTAGTGCACGATCTCATTGGATGTCGTCGATCTCACGTGATCGGTACACGCCCACATTAGGTCATTGATAACAAATATTGGAATTCACGTGTAGTATGGCAAATTATTTTTTTGGTCAAAAGCATGCATATTCCCGGGGATTTGTGCGGGGTTTATTGGACTGAATCGAGCCTCAATTATACCCTTTCAGAGCTTTAAATTTCATTTAAATCACATTTTTCATAATTTCAAATAAATACTAGGGGAATTAAAATCATTTCAAGACCCCTGTTTTCATGTGTTACCTATGGGAGCTGGAAGGCCAGAAGCATGCATATTCCCGGGGATTTACGGGGGGTTTATTGGACTCATCGAGCCTCAATTATACCCGTTCAGAGCTTTAAATTTCATGTAAATCGCATTTTTCATAATTTCAAATAAATACTAGGAGAAATAAAATCATTTCAAAACCCCTGTTTTCATGTTTTAACCTATATGGGAGCTGGAAGGCCAAAAGCATGCATATTCCCGGGGATTTATGGGGGTTACTGGACTCATCAAGCCTTAATTATACCTTATCAGAGCTTTAAATTTCATGTAAATCACATTTTTTTACATTTTCAAAGAAAAACAAAGGGAATTATAATCACCCTAAAATTCCTTGTGGCAGGCGAGACGTTTTTGGTCAAAAGCATGCATGCATATTCCCTGGGATTTATGGGGGGTTTACTGGACTCATCAAGCCTTAATTATACCTTTTCAGAGCTTTAAATTTCATGTAAATCACGTTTATTATATTTTCAAATAGAAATTATGGGAATTATAATCATCTTAAAATTCCTTGTATTCGCGTGTAAACCTATATGGCAGGAGAGACTTTAAGTTTGGGTAAAAAGCATGCATATTCCCGGGGATTTATGCGGGCTCTATTCAGCTAGTTGAGTCTTAATTATACATTTTCAGAGCTTTAAATTTTATTCAAGGCACATTTTCAAAATTTTGATTTAATTCTGCGGGAATTATAATCATTCAAAAATCCCCGTTTTTGCGTGTTAACCTATGGGAGATGGAAGGCCAAAAGCATGCATATTCCCGGGGATTATAATGTGGGGTCTCTTGCACCTTTTGAGCCTTCATTAAGCCTTTTTAGAGTCTCAAATTACATGTAAGCCACATTTGCACTAAATTCAAGGTAATACAAGTGGAACTATAATCATTTTTAAAATCCATGTTTTCACGTGTTCACCCTATGTCAGATGACTCTGTCAAAAGGCAGGCATGATCCAAGGGATATATATAGCGGCATTTATTGACAAAAAGGTTCAAGAAATGTTTTTTTAAATATCCATCCTTTTTCTCGTGCAAAAATCAGACTTGAAAAAGATAGATGAAGATATGAAATATCAAGAAAAAGTGAGACTTCTTGTCACGTGTTATAGCTATGGGGAACGTATTCCGAGTCTGTTTTTAACACAGCAAATTACGCCTCCAAAATGTACTACGGAAGTAGGTCAGAGTAATCTGTCTTGATACTACTAAGTCTTTGCCCTAACTCAGTAACTTTGCTTACCTTTTTAACGGTTGGCTTCAAAACGTCTACTTAACAATTATTGTTTCCCGAGATCGCATAGCGACCGAGTGATAAATGTTTGAAAAATTCTCAATAATCTAGGGGGGGGGGGGGGGAGGGGGTTAAGAGCAATTGGTTATAATTTACTTCGAAATATTTTCTTCATAATGATTGCAAATATCGTTCATTTTGTTTTCATGGTTGAAAATCACTTTTCAGTATTTCATTAAATTCTCTTTGATTTTCCTTGACACTTTTAAAATTCCTCATTTTCCCTTGAAAGTGGAAGCCCTGCTTAAGGTCCTTCTGTAAAAAAGGGGGAAAATGTTAATCCATGAATTTGCGTTTGGTTTCTGCACGGTGCACTTCGGAAGATAGATGGCGCAATATAAATGCAATCATTTTATTAGGTTGATTTTAAAGGAGAATGAAACTCAACAAACATTAGCTGATAATCATGTAGAAAATTGGTAGCCTGTTCAAAATTATCTTGAAAATGCTCCTATTTGATTACTCAATAAGGAGAACAATCTCTCTAAAATTTGCAGATTCTTTGCGAGATATTATCCCATGAGGGCTGCCATTTTGAAAAACTGTGATGTCATATGAGTACATGTCCATTACCTGTACACAGTGGATAATGATGTTGCGTATTGAATAGCTATTGTACAACTAAAGCCACCAATGTAAAATGGCAGCCACTCGCAAACTCGCACAGGTGATATCTAAGAGCAGTTGTAGGTCTTTGTCACTTCTTTGAAGAATTGACAAACCTTTGTCTGACCAAACAACAAATTGTGCATGCCAAATCCTGCTTAACAAAAGAAACAGCGGAACCAAATATCTTGACACAAATAGGTTATATGACAGGGTAAAAGTATCTTCATTTGAATGTTCATGACTACAAAAAGGCTTTGCATGTATTATGAGAAAATTCAGTGTCATGCATTCCATAGGTGATCATGAGTGTTATTGTAGCTAGTGTATAGGTCAGTGGGTATCTCACAAATACATTACATTACTGACATTACTTTGTAAAGAAAATGGCAGCCCCCATAGGATAATGTCTTGCAAGGAAACTGCAACATTTTGAGAGACTGTTATCCTTCTTGAATAATCAAAGAGGAGTAATTTCAAGATATTTGTAATAAGCTGACAATTATCTACATGATTGTAGGTTAATGTTTGTTACCTTTCATTCCCCTTTTATAGATTACATCATTCTGTGGTTGCAGTTTGTGAATTTGATCATATTCACGCTTTTGTAAAATATATTATAGAGTCTTTGTTTTAAAACGAGGGCTCGGTTACTTCAGGAGTCGCGTAATTAATATAGTCTTATATGTCATAAGAATTTAAAAAAAAGATGTTTGGCGGTGTGACTGTGGCATATGGAGAGAAAATAAGGATAAATTGGTTTCGGAACGTTTAGAAAAGACAGCGAGAGAACGAGCTGCTAAGATGGGGTGCTTGGGCAAGCAGGGGTCGTGGTGTAAGCTAATACCAAGGCAGGCGCCGCGGAACGTCTTGGGTAGTGGAGGGGCTTAGTGGGGGAGGGGGGGGGGGCGCTGCATGTATACCACATTTTTGCACTGCCATACGTTTGCACGTGTTTACTGAAAAGGGGGGCTGCAGCCCCCAGCCCCCCCCCGCCGGTTCCGCGGTCACTGCAAGGAAATATATCTTTCCCTGCTTAATACATTACTTCGTGGTAGGCTTACTACGAGGAAATGGAGAGACAGAGTGGGTGCATCCCCAGGGGATATCCCCGACTGATGGTATCGGGAATGTTGTATACATGTGTTTGTTTTTCATCATAGTACATTATTGGTGCAAAATACCCCAAATCGGTGATAATTGTTTTACATTTCCCACAAGCACCAACCGTAGTTTGCAAGCACAGACACTAATTTGACACTTTATCAGGAAAATCATTGTGCCTTGAGAGAAGCCTTAACCACAGAACTCCTAAAGACGTAGAAGGATCATATCCATTCACAACGCACAGATCGCGGTATCGCCGTAATACCCGCTGGAAGATTCGCTCGAGTGCACACGCCGCCATATTGCTTAGTCCTCGTTCTTTCCAATAAGCTTACCGATCGTGCACGTCACAATGCCTATTCCATTCGATCTTCTCAAAAGGGCCATCTGTCTATCATTTGAAAATTTTAAAGTCTGATTTTCCTTACACAAATGACATCAACTGAATGTGTATTACACATGTAACAGTTTAATTTTAGTTCTCCTTCAGGAGACAAGAGTTCAATTTCAGTTCTTTTCCAAGATACTAAGTTGATTTGTAGTTCTCCTTCAAGACACATCGGAGCCCGAGTTCATTTGTTCGCAATCATCCTTCTTGACACCGCCCCCCCCCCTTGGAAAAAACAAAAACAAAATCACATACAAAAAAAAACATTAAAAAAACGAAACATTTAAAAATAAAGATATTTCCTATATATGGTTGTACAACCTGACAGTGTAACTTTTTGGCCAATATGTTATCGATATATATACAGTTTTTTTTTAAAGTACTGTATATTATTTGCCTTTAAATTGGACAATTTTCCTTTTGATTTAATTTGCTTTTTCTTTTTTGCAAAGATTTAGTTTTTGTTCAACATGCTACTATACAGTGTTATGTTTATGTCCTGCTCTGTCTTTGATGATAATTCTTAATATAAACTCTTTATGGGGGGGGGGGGGGGGGATACATTTCACAATACTGCAGCTTTGTAATAATATGCTAGTTCACATGCTGAGCACCCCCGCCCCCCAGTTTAACAAATGCTTAGCGGCCCTTGAATCAATATTATTCAGCTTATCTTCTCTTTCTCTCTTTCTTAATACATACAAGGAACACTGACATTTTCCCTCATGTATATGTATAGGCTAGCAGCTAGGGCACTAAACAATGAAGCACAAGCTTGTCACAGTACACCCCCTCACTTACTCCTCCCCCCACACACACAATGCACATGTCACTCTTCATAGCATTACACAAACTCAAAGAGAAGCTTACTACATTTTAAATAAATTTACATTGTACACGTACATCACAACTGGAAAAAAACAAGAGGAAAGAAAGAGGAGAGGAGTAGGGAGATTTATCAACTGTGACAGGCAAATCTTATATTAAATTCGATGGGACTCGAAAAAAACAAAATTTAATAGTTAAGTTCAATGTTTATTTCCCCAAAATAATTCAAAGTTCACAAAATCTTTGAACAACAAAACTATAATAATGTTTTATTGCAGAAACTGACAAAGCATTGGCAGGTCTGGCGATTTTTTTTTTTTTTTTTTTTTTTGGGGGGGGGGGTCGAATTAGAATTGTAATGACTTTATTTTTGTCAAATTAGAATTTAATGATTAATGTTTAAGTTGCAGTCCTCTCCGAAAGCTATACCTTGTTTCCAATTTGGCAGTCGTGACTTGTGACACTTCGTTGGACTTGATGTATTTTAATGTTCTTATTTAGAGTGACAACCTTCAACAAAACACAGATGTCTTGATCATAACAGTGATCTGTGAAGACAAATAATTTTCTTGAGGGCTATATATTGCAACGTACTGAAATGAACAAACCTCACATCGAACCCTTACAAGCATGAAGTCTTGCATCAGGATAGGAATACAATAACATAAATTTCATTTGTCAGAACCATGAGAATCATTTCAGTGATCAAAGTTGTGTGAAATGGTAAGTAAATGTAGTGCAGTAAAATTATCAAAATGAGCAACAAGAGTTGATGATGACTGCATTTCCCCCGGCATTTCCATAATAACAAATAAGCATGAAAATGCCAAAGCAACATTTGATAACACTGGCAATAATATATTTCATGTATTTCGAGAGAAACTTCCCTCTCTTTTTTTCTTGGTTCATTTGGATACTAGCATTAACAAAATCTAGCAATTTCAGTAAGATTTCATATAACCCTAGTGTTGATCAAACAATTTGTACTGAATGAATGCCGTTGACGCGACGAGCCTCATGAATCCGTAGAGCGAAGGACTAACCAAGATGGCGGATATCACGTGATCACGTACGAACGATGGCTACAATTTCGCACACGCACGAGCCTTCTACGTCTTAATTAGGAGTTCTGTAGTTCTGTGGCCTTAACCAGCTACCGACTGGTCATGGCCTATGGTAGTCTAAACTCTCTTTTACGAGTGACCAGAGTTTGTGCCTGCAAACTATACCAACCGAGCCACGCAACTATATATATACACACTATGAACATGGCGAACAAATAAGCGGACAAAATATACAGCTCCTCATTGTACCTTTCACAATTGCTCTGATTGCCAAAAGAACATCCCTTGATTGCTAATGTAAAAGTAAGTAGAACAGGTGTCACATGCATATTCACCTGTTCTTCTTTTTTAAAATAAAATATCAATGAAGTGGTGTTCTTTTGTCTACCAGGGCGATTGTGGAGGGTACAATGAGGAGCTGTATATTTTGTCCGTTCTCTTTGTCATCGTGTTGATAGTGATAGGTTCTAAATTATTCGTCCAATCGGTTTCACTTGGACACACACTGACGCACATTCTTTTGCTGTGTGGTTGTACTTGCCCAACAAGGCAAATTGCGTCATGAGTGTCCAACTTGAACACTAGAGTTACATACGCACTAACTCTATGCTTGAACCACAGTGCCCAAACTATCAGTGAATCTGAGCAACAGCTCACATGCAGGAAAACAAAAGTAAAACAAAGACAAACGAACAAAGCTGCAATATAGGGTTTGATTGATTTGATTTGATTGATTTTCTTCTGCATTCATATAAGTACAACATTTTTCGGTAACATAGCCTATATAAAATAAAATACAAAAGTACTTTTTGACAATGAATCATAAATAAACAAGTATATGTAACAATCATTTTTCAAAAACAAACACGAAATGATAAATTGTCAAATTATTGTAATTTATCAAATATAGAATAATTGGCGGAAGAAAGACTGCCATTATAAGCAATTTGCTTGAGAATATGTAAGCCCCAGACAAATGTTATGAAATAGCTAAAACATGTTTAAATAAGCAGAATGGATAAATAATTGAAATCCTAAGTTAAAAGCATAATGATGATAATGTTGATGATGACATGATGATGATGATTATCCATCATGCGACTGGCAGATTTCAAGGTGGGGGTGGAAGTAACACCGGCCCGTGTCCTCCCTTTTGAAACCCAAGTAACATTATCTTAAACAACTCGAAGAATGCCCCCCCCCTCATGCTTGTCAGAGAATATTTTAGTAAAAGGACACCTAGAAAACTCTGATGACAATTTTTGTGTTTTTGCTCGTCAGAAAATTTCCGGTATTGTTTGTCCTCTTTTACAAAATCGTTGATCCGCCTGCATGCTCTTCATGTTTGTTCAGTATTTCACATCGGGGACGGCCACTTCTTGAATGCCTCGCTGAATATAAAACGCATTTATTTCAATTATTATCAGTGATTATTGTCATATCACCACAAATATTTCAATGCTAATTTATGACGTACTGCGTGACGCGCTAGGGTTATAGAAAACGAGGCTTTCGTTGAAGTGGGCGCAAAATAGCTTATAAAAAAAAATCAAATTTGACAACAGCAAATATTATTGAATAATAATTGATAACGCACTTTGAAATATTTATCAGGATGAAAATTTTCCAAGTCTCATTGAACAAAGAACTTCGAAAGGTCAAAAACCTGCAAACTTACAAAATTACAAAATTACACAAATAATTGGAACAATTTCCATTCAACAACTGCCCTTTTCCTTTTCTATTTGATCCGTTAGGAGAAGTTTTATTCACGAGCACTGTGTTGACCTGATTTTTTGATACATACTATCATAGTAAGCATGTTTCAATAACACACATTCAAGATTTAATTCTACTCGAACCAAGGAGTTACCAGTTAGGTAACAATAGCAACAATAAAATGTGTCAATTAACATTTTATAGTTAACTACATGTACTTGCTCAAACGTATTAGATTTTCATGAGAGGATGCATATCAAAATTTACCCCGAGAAAGCTAACATGTTAACCAAATCTCTTGATAAGAGAGAACATGTATAAGGTGAATCAACACCCTAAGAATCACAAAAAGCAAGAAAAAAAAACCAACCAACATGTATATTCTCTAATTGACTGTTTTTGTTATTAATGTTAATATTTTGTGAGGCATACAACTATAACATGCGGGGTTTTGCAGAAAAAACTTTGCATTTGGACAGGTTCCTCTGTCAGCGACTGTGGGAAAAAATTTGCAATTTCGGTTCGGAAGAGCTTATATTAGAGCACTACTCGGGTATTTCTAATTTCCGGAGGGAAGTGGGGGGGGGGGGGGACCCCTCGAATAATTCCAGGGAAAGTTGTCCCCATCACCCGAATGGCTGACCCTGCAAAATGTCCCATAGGGCGTTTACATTGTCTATCGTAAAACACAGGGGAATCTCGACCTAAACAATACCTAAGGCTTAGAGAATATATTGTACAGTTTTGAGTACTAGTGTGGGAGAGAGCGTAGCGACCGAGCGAGAAAGTTTCCTATTTTTAATAGTGATAATTTGCATTTTAGAGCACTTATAAGAGCCTTTACACATTAATTGCTATGACATTTTTTTGTTGTCATTCTTCAAAATTTTCGGGGAGGGGGACGATCCCCGAGAAATATTTTCGGGTGGACGTGTCCACCGTCCCCCTCCCCCGGGATCGGCGCCCCTGATAACATGACTAGAACGTTGAGGTATTTTTACAAATAAAACTGTGACTGAAATGCACTATGCGAGATACCAAGGTAATGAGGTATGATTCTATGATGATACATGAAAAAAAATAAACGTTGTTTCCAGTATCCATTAATGATTTTGTTTGGAAGTACATTAGGTGTTTCCTTCTTGAGCTTGTTCTCATTTCCTCGCAAGATTATCTTTTCCCCCGTAATTTAAAGAATCTTTTCAGCATGATTATAATGAACATTCCAATAGTGCCTTGAAAACTACAATCTCGCAAGGAGTTTGGGTACCCCTTGAAAAATTACAGATGTACCCCCCCTCTAACCATTTTCCAATATTATAATAATATTGCCAAACACAAACAACACTTTTTTGTCTACATAGAATTCGTTTTACCGGACCGAAACTATAAAACGATTTACCTGAACTTATGAGAAAGTGTTTAACACTTTTTAATGTAATAGTAAAATAAAGGAGTAGAATATCAAACTTTACAGTTCATCATTCGATTGACGGACTATTCTAGCACCCAAACACGCATCGATGATACAGCAAAAGCAAAACGAAATATTTTATCATATATACCTGTGCGATATTATTGGACACATGTTTTTTAAATACAGCCATGACAGCCCCTCTATGAAATTAAGTTATTCCTAAGGAACTAATTTCACATACCTGTTCCATTTATTGGACATGTCGTTTTATACAGCCCCTGTGAAATAGATGTAATCTTTAATGAACAATCGAGAAGACGGCTATTTTTGAAAATTCTTAGTACAACTTAACACAAATGGAGAGCTGCTTACAAGGATGATAATAGAGTTACCAATTTGTGTTTGATTTATTACAACTCTGAAAAATGATAACCTTCTAAATCCCTTATCGCATTTCCCCAAACTTCCACTGATCTAATTCTCTCATTTCTGCTTTTATTAAAACCTACTTGATATCAAGATAGATTTTCCTTTAAGTAAACACGGAAACTACTTATCGTTGTTTTTTTATTGTATTTTTTTGGAAAGAACTTAACATGTATTATAGTGCTTATTTATACATTTTCTGCACTTTTTACCCATGTGCATACATAATATATTCACTTCACTTATTTTCTTAAATATATCTGGTAAGCAATGATTATATTCTCAATATAATATTGGTAGAAAGAAACAAATCGAAAAGTGTTTGTAAACTCGTTCTTTAAAACCAACAGCAACTGCAAAAATGGTTTCAATTATAACATTTATATACTAAATGCGAAAGATTACCAGTAGGATTCTGCCAATGTATACTTATGGAGCTTTAATTGTTTCTCTGAACTTTTTCTTTTAATGTGGCACAATAATTACCTTTTAATTACCATATAATTTGGTAAGCGACAATAGAATATTCATAGTCAACTCATAATTTGCTATAACAGAAGTATAAGACCTTCTTTTTAGAAAGCGAACAACTAACATAACAAAAAGGCGTCAACGAACATTTTATGAACTTGAAATTATGGATAAGATATGACTATATCAGGAATAAGGTTTAGTCATCAATTTGATTTGTTTTAAGCTTTTAATGCACTTCTTGGAACTTTCTCGTTATGCGCACAAACTTTATCGGGCCCGCGATTCACTACCATATTTGGTATACGATGGTGGATAATTCATTATGCGGTGTGCATCATGGAATTTTCTTTTGTCAAAGCGCGCTGACACCTAACCGAAAATATTTATTAAAGAAATGAAAAGGCACCACAAAAATATGATTGGGTATTTGAATACGCAGTACCAGGTAGTTCCTTAGCCGCATCCTGTTGGCCTTGCATGTTCGTGCTCATGCCGATACGCCAGTGGCCAACCGTGGCACGCGGGTACACTACCTCGATTTCGTCACCCCTGTTTTTAGGAATCCGTAAAATCTTTGCTCATCTGCCTGTGCATTGGGACATATCCCACGCTGCCGATAAATGCATAAATACAGCTCTTCTGATGAGGTAAGTGATAACTCGTCAACTTTCCAGCAAATAAGTTGCAAACTGAGAAAGGTTTTGCGAAAGTACCCATCACTTGAGTTTTAACTGTCAGATAATCCTAGATAAATTTTGGAAAAGGAACGGTCGATAAAAGGGGGCCAAACATGAAAGGTGTTTATTCCATAATCATTCTCCTCTTCTTTCTTGCCACGGCATCATGCAGTCCAGTCGAACGTTTCGATGCCCACGATGATCTCGGTGATGATTTCCTCGATGCAGGGAACGCCGAAGGAGGCGTAGGACCAGACGGCAGAGCAAACATAGAAGTAGTAAGTGATCTCTCTCTTTGTCTTTTCAATAAAGAAAAATCTCCCTGATGCACTCCGTTAATGCACAGGAGTGGAAATCCACTCTTTAAGGAGTCATTATTAGGGATCGTTTCATTTGGAGGTGCTTCCACTCCAAAGTAGTGGCTGAATTACTCAAAGTGGATTCCATTATTCTGAGCGTTGATTTTCACTCCAAACAGAGAGTAATTACGAAAATTTAGCCTCCCAGTACTTGTCATCTATCATTCCTTCGAACAAATTCCTTCGAACAAATTCCTGGTATACAAAAAATTGCAAGAGTTGAAAAGACCAAATGTTTGGGCGTTTGTATTAATAATCGGTTGTCTTGAAAATTGCACATCCACGAAGTAGAAAATGAAATTGCCTAAAATGTATTACACATATAGACTTCATTGTCTGATTCCTCAGAATTTTCTTCGAAATTTCTATTACTCTTTAGTTCTGCCATATTTATCGCATTGCACTCTTTTGGGGGCAAAATATGCGTCTAATAAAGTAAGCTAACTACTTTACAAAAGAAGATAATAAGAATTGTCTGGGATGTACCATCTGGAACTCATTCCAACCCCTTATTTCATGACTTGAAAGTCTTAAAGTTTGAAGATATTGTCAAATACCAACAGTACACTGTAAAAAAAAACTGTAGATTAACAGGTTTTTTTTATTTGTAAATTTACAAGTTTGGGCCGTTTTTCTGTTAATACGGTATTTTTCTTGTGAAATGGCAGGAAAATTGCTAATTTTCCTGCCATTTCACAAGAAAAATACCCTTTCCTGCCATTTCACAAGAAAAATACCGTATTAACAGAAAAACGGCCAAAACTTGTAATTTTACAAGTCAAAAACCTGTTAATCTACAGTTACAAGTCAAAAAGCCTGTTAATGTACAGTTACAAGTTAAAAAACCTGTTAATCTACAGTTATTTTTTACAGTGTACCGGTACGTTTTTATGCATAAGTGTATTTAAAAATATCTTTCCGAACAGTTTTGTAATCTGTTCGATTTTAATTGGAATTTTCATAATTACCTAACAAGATCTGTGAGAGACATTCATATTTCTAGACATAGAACAGTTGCGTTTTTTTCTGGTCCCAAACTTTGGAACAACTTAAACGACTCCATTAAAAAAAGCACCTCACTCCATACATTTACTCGTACTGTAAAAAATATATAATTTGTACAATAGAGTCAGTAGCATATTTTCCCCCTTTTAAAAATCTTTCCCTTTTTCAATTTTTTCGGTTTTTACAAAAAGATATTTTTAGATGTTTTATTTATGTTATAATTAATATTATATAGGTTAAATATGTATTGTCACGGCGACCCCAACACATGCCATGTGCTTCCAGGGAAACGTGCTTCCAACATTTCTTTTTTGTCACTGTAAATAAATGTGTTGAATCCGAACTCGGCAGACTTCTTAAAATATTGATTACAAACATGACTAAGAAATAAATTGGCTTGTGATGTCATAACTTACTTACAACTTATCAATTGTATTCAAGTGGTATAAGACGTTAATCTGAACATTTGACAACATTAGACAATCCTTTGCAATTGAATAATCTGTTGTTGCATTAGTTTTTCTTCTCGTTATGTCATCGTGATCCGTTTAGTCATCAAAGCATTTGAGGGAAAATAATTATCAAACCTTGCTAATATAGCTTATATGATGATTGATGATTTCATGATTTTGTTGGATATTATTGTTACTTACTATTGCTATCAGGGCCTCATGGAAGACCACCAATATTGGTGATAATGAGTCACCCTGTATAAATATCAGAAATAAATAAATAAATAAATAAATAAATAAATAAATAAATAAATAAAAGACTTTATTTACGCACAATTTTGTTGTGGTGTATGCTGTTTGTTGCTTTTGTTGTTGTTGTTGTGATGGTCAGGGATCATATCGATATCTTTTCACCAGGAGTAAATAAAACATAATAAGAAAATAGAAATTATACCCCATGTTAAGGCGAATTTCAACTACAATAATTTATGAGAAGTATTTTTTATACAAAATTTTGGTCCTATGTTACTTAATAATGTGACTTGATAAGAGTGGCTACCGTATATAGGAAGCAGTTCCCGCTTGCTCTGGGGAGCGTTAATTTCATCAAACGTTTTGTCAGTGATTTTTATTGACAACTGTTATTAGCTACTGAAATCCTTGCTTGGCCGAGAGCAAATTTGTCAGTAAAATTCACTAACAAAACGCTTGATGACATGCTCCCCAGATCTTCTCTTTTACTCGTGAGCTCACATCCCAGATCTATGATGAAGCCAGAAAATCATCGCTTATCTGATCTGTATAAGCCAATACCAGCGAGTTCACTTTCCCCCTTTTCTTTTATCTTGTTGAATAATGTACTTCTTCCATCAATCATACCTCACACCATAATTTTGAACTTACAATAAAATACTTTTTTTTTCTTCAAATGGACGCCACAAACGGCATTTTAGGGAAGATAACTTTTAGGTTAGAGAATGCTGAATATCATTGTTCTTTAAATTTTGAATATTTTTGTGTTAAATTTTATTTCATTATTTACTGGAGTTTTCAAAATATTGTGCTGCTGTGTTGTATATTTGTAGGTTTGGTGGTACAAACGCACATTATAAACTTCATACCGGTAGTTCAGTGTTCTATGTGAAATAAATAGAGGCCGAATGCATGGAAACGAGGCATCGTGGCTTAGGACCTGATGATTATCAACATAAAACAGTAGTATAATTATAAACATGGATCGATATTGCTGAATATCATGATTATGAAGTTATATCAAATATATACGAAAATGTCCAAATCATCCAAATATCAATTTCTAGATTTTCTATTCCGCTTTCACAGACACAAAACTTGTTAGGTTAATATCCATAGGCATACGAGGCGGCAGGGACCGAGGGCTGGAGCCCCCATGAATTTTGAAATTAGCAATTTTCGGACAACCACCACCTCACATTCGGTCGTATCCACTCATATAGGCCTAAACCAGTGTGGGACTGTGTCGAATATTCGCTGCTGTAATAGTGTAAAAGAAACACCAAAATTAGTGTAAGCAGGATGCCTGATTCAGTGACACTTCAGCTAATACTCTGCTACAAATCTGGGGTTTCCAAGATGAAAATAAAATATTCTGATAATTATTTCCCCCTTCCTCATGTATGATCTATATACCCTGGACTAATCCAGTCTTGTTGTTGTAAGTTGTTTTGGGTTTTTACGGCGCTGTCATTCAAAATATGAATATTTACGCCATCTCAGTTGCGTTGTTAAAAATAAGCCTTTTTATGACTTAGTTATGTATTACTTACTTAAATATATATTACAGACTAATGGACACAAAGCCAATTGTATGAATGCAGATAGGAACAGCTATGCAGGGGTATAAGGTTCAATTCAATTTCAATTCATTTATTTCACATTTGCATAAAAAATAATAAATCAAAGAAACTTGTACATGTATAAGTGGGTTGTGTTATCACCATTCAACTAGTATGCTTTGATGACAAACTTACATTTTCACTGTTAAAGGTGTCATTTTTGCTAATTTGTTTTTTAGCAACTCGAAAGTCAGTGTTCGGGCGAGTGACGTCAGCCCCCTAGCTTAACCCGCTGAATATACTGAATTCTCATATTGCCATATACAGGGACCGTTTCATCAGGTGTTTTGTCAGTTATTTTTACCGACAAATTTGCTCTCAGCCAATCAGATTCAAGGATTTCAGGAGCTTATAACAGTTGTCGGTAAAAATCACTGACAAAACACTTGATGAAACGCTCCCTGGTTCCCGTATAGGCAATGGGTCAATTGTACCCGTATAAGCCTATGATCATATTGTTTAATGCATTGGTAGTGATATGGTTGTTTTCTAAGTCATGTTAATTCAGTTTAATATTTGTTTTGTTCATTGTGGAAATGCCAGTAAAGACAATAATATTTTGCAGGAATTCATATCGTCTATTCATATATTTTTTTTATTTTTAAAGTCTTAGTTGTTTTCTAAGCTTCTTAGAAGCGTTGTTCATTCAGTCGAGAGATCCGCTATTGTGCCGACAAAAGGAGTTTGTACAAGCGCTTCGATTATTTTAGCGTGCCCGGATCATATCCGGGTCGCTGTACACACACTTCCTTGACTTTTGTATTTTCTTGTATTCTCTCATTCCTGCGTTGTGACCCGATGAGTGCAGGTCGAAAAGCTTCGTCACTATGAATTTGTTAAATGTTATCTTTAAGTTTTGTAGTACCAATCGTCTGTTTAAAGTCTTAGTAATGAAACTTTCCTAAGGATTTTTAGTTGGTTGCATAGTTTCGTACCCTAAAATTTTGGTCAAAGCCATGTCAACTCTTTTTGTTTTCGTTGTCAAAAATGTGTCTTATATTCTCCCTCTCCTTCTGTTCTTATTCTTATTTCACTCCCCATGTTGCTTTACTTACCGCTATCTGTACAATCATAACTGTCATGATTCATTCGTTATTAATGACTTAATCATTGGTTCTGTGTTACATTTTGTTTTGTTTTGTATCAAAATAATATAATGTTATTTTGTTTGTATCTGTTCGTGCTTATGGTGTCATGCTTCCCTGCAAAACAGACCATCAAATTTTCTTAATGGTAGCTCGAATGGAACTACCCTAATTGAACAAAACAAGTCTGACTTGGGTTCCGTACGCATAGTTTAATTCTGTCCTTCATTTTCTTCATGCTTATTAACCGCTAGCCTATAGAATGCCAGATAAATCTTTTAAAGGTTGATTTGTTACATTCTAGCTGTACATAAATTATTTTTGTATTATTGATGGTACCCTTTAATGGATGAATGAACAAGTTTCTTCAAATTTCTAGTTTCTTGCCCCCTCCCCCCTTCTCTCTCTCTCTTTTCCAGAATGTTCCTCCGCAGAAAGAGATGGTGGATGGAAAAGTAGTGGTGCATCCCCCTACCAGTAAGACGGACCCTCTTAATCGCGGGAATTCCATGGATGAACGCAATCCCATTCACATGCTTCCCTCCGGAGGGGACATCATTTTCACCCCAGAGCAGGAGCGCCTCCTTAAAGAGCACCTCATTGATGGGGACGGCGGGGACAGGGCCAGGATTAGACGGAAAGCTGCCCGATCGTTATTCGGGAGATGGCCTGAAGCTAAAGTTCCATATGTTATTACTTCTTCGTCAGGTAACGAAATATGCCTACATACGATAAATATTTTGATTACACATTAATAAAATCACCACTTTGGCATATGATTGTCGATGGGCCGAATAAGTAGATCCAGGGGCTACTTCGCAATGGGGGGGGGGGGGGGGGGGCGAATGTCAACATTATTTTCATTGTTCCTTGTCAGAAAAAATTGAGAAAAATAAATCTTCAGAAAAATGTCAAAATTTTTTCGATGAATTTCTACTTCAGTCAATTAAATCACTAATAATATCTCATGTCATTGCCCCCTTTAATATTTAATTCTTGTTAATCTCATTAGTCTGTTTTTCTTCTTCTCTGTGTTCTTTTTTTCTCATTTTGTGTCTGCAAAGATACTCCTATTGGTTTTCAGTTCGGTAAACAGCGTAATTCATGAATTTAAAACATAATTCATGATGATTCCCTGTTGATTACAATCGTTCTGGACCTCTATACAGAGAACAGAGTCAATATGTTAATGCCATGAGTAGAGCTTTCCAGCCGTCATTTTTTGTCAATTCTCAATATATCATATTGTATATTTCTATGTATTTGTTCGATGCTCCTTATAAAAGCATTAAACCAACCAATTGTTAATAAGCAATATTCAACGACTACTTGGTATATGCATTCCATTTTTAACGTCATACTGATTGTTTTTCCAATTTATTGACTTGCATGGTCTAGAACCCGACAGAGTGTTGATCGAGGAGGTTATGGAATATTTGAGTGACAATTCTTGCATTGAGTTTCTTGAATGGAACACCGATGTCACAACCACTCTGGGTCATGATAGTCGGCTTTCTTTCTTTCAGGACCAAGGGTAAGATCATTTTCTTCTATATGTCTGTTGCATCATTTCGATTGTGACCGTGACCTTGAGGGCAATTAGCTCTTGCGCCAGTACTTCAACGCAATGTCTGCTCGATTAGCGCAGATAGTGACGCAATCGAAACTCCTTACCACCTGCCGTCATCAGGTGCACCTCCTTGGAGCTCTTCAAGCAGAAGGTGCAACATCTTAAAGTAGCTATTCAAAGAAAATCACAAATATGGCAATTAATGTATCACTAGAAACTAAGAAGCTTACAGGTGGCAATCGTATAAGTTTTATGTCAACTGCGTATCTGATGATTATAAAAACAACACAAATAAAAGCTCTTCTCAGCATCTGGAATATCCGAGGATTCGCCAGAAATATAGCGATGTTTTGATGTCGTCACACTCGGGATCGATCCTGCTTAAGCAGACGACGTCCTATAATGAATGAACGTAATTGCAATGCAATTATTTATCAAATTATAAAGAGTTTGGTGTATTTAAACATGACCTTATTTCACACCATTATAAAGGTAAAGTGAAACTGATTCTGATAGCTAAAACCGTTTGATTGTAAATACACAGGAGAAGGGTCAATGATCAATGAAATAAACCCCACTTTCAAATTGAAAAGCCCTCCGAATAATAGCAGGATGGTATTCGTTCCCTCTTGAAACGCCGAACATGCCCCGGTGCAAGCAGCTGAAAAAACAATGGCGTCTTATTTTGTTTCCAAGTGACTGATTCCTTTATTTTTTTAACGCTGCATTTTTCATCAAAATAATACCATACACGAAGTTAAGAGTGAGGCAACAGACTAACATTAAGACTGACGCTAGTGAAGGAAGAGAAATAAGTGAAGAGGAGATGACAAAACAGGCTCTGAAAAATGTGTAAGATGTTATGGGACGTCGTCTGCTTAGACAGGACTGGTCCATGGTGTGTCGTCACATATCTCAGCAGCGTTCGAGGAGCTCTTCAGCTGCTATATCGGGGGCTGTATTTTACTGTTTTATAATTGATAATAATCATTACTTCAAATGTTTCCAAGCCTTGAATTTGGATCACCTTGTTTAATTTATGCCATCGATGCAATGATAAGTATTAAGCCAATATTTAAAATCATTAAAGTTCTACTTTAAGCTCCGATTAGCTTCTGCCTGGTTTTAGCTGCACATAGAAAATTGTAGAGGCTTTTTTTAACTTGCACACTGTACACTGTACACTCATCACTTGACAAAGCCAAGGAGTTAACTCCTTGGACAAGCACAAGGTACGATAATACGCCAGTAGTGGACTGTACTAAAGAAGAAGAAGACTTTTTTGACTTTTCAAAATGAAACTTTATTTACAATCTAAATACAAATTATCTACAAATAAAATATTGCAATGATATATTAAGTGTGTATGACCGCAGGCCATAGATCCAGTAATAATGAAAACAAAATACCATTACAATGTAAAACTAATGTCAACAGATCAAAGAGCGACGTTGTTTTGTTTAAGACAATAACGTTCGTTACAAACAATTACAAATACAAATATTACATGCTTAAATTATATTGACCAAATTAGGTCAAAAGAATTGCTCACAGAGCACAATGCATTATTTATACACCATCGCTTTGTGAAGGCTGTAACGTTATTTTGTAACTTGAAAAATTCAAAGTCGAGAATAATTCTATTTTTTAATTTGGATTTCCAAACTACTAGAAGATCTAAAAAATTCAACGTGCGGTATAGCCAATAAATTGTACTTTTGAAACTAATTATCAAAAAATTACATAAGCGCACAGCTTCCCTGCAACGACCCGAAGCATGAGGAACCAGGGCCCAGTATAGATCGAAGTCAACATTGATGTTTTTGATCAGTTCACGAATGAGATGATGGAGGACGTTGAGTGATTCCTGGATGGCTGGACACCGTATGAAGAGATGGATGATAGTTCCAGTTTCACCGCACCAACCGCATTGTGCTGGAATGTCGTGATTAAAATGGTGAAGGACCGGTAGTGAAGGCAAAACATTGTGGAGCAGTTTATACTGTGTATCACCGTCCTTTTTAATGGTTGGTGGGGTATATATTTCTGTCCAATTTATTCTCCTATCACTCGAGATGACTCCGCTTTCATGCCAAAAAGATGGGCTTGCTGGGTCGTGACAGTTCAATCGAAGTTTCATAATGCGGTATGTAGATTTTGTAGATAAAATAGAAGTTCCGAAGTTTCCCAGTTTGGTCACGAAGGGGGTGGTTGTGCTGAAATGTTGACAAAGTGGGTTTTTGAGTCCGGTCGACGTAAAAACAGTAGGAAAGGTGGCAGAAAGACGACATTTTAAGATGGAGAGTTCTTGGCATATCAAACGTCGAGATAAGCGTTGACGAGTTGTGTTGTAGACTGGGTGCAGTGGAAGACTGTCAGCTGTGCGCCACTTGCCATTGATGGGGTCAATGATGTTTTTGATGAGCCTGATTCCACACACAAAAAGCCGTGCAGGGAAAGCTGCGCTGCCTTCTAGCGATGGAGGAATTAAAGGAAAATGATTAAGTGGTACATTTAAAACATGATTAACTGACAGGGAAGCAGTGTCGATGTGAGCTCCTGAGGCCCTCCAAGCAACTAGTATTTCTGAGTAAAAACACTGAAGAGTTGTGAAGTATTTCGGGTCTAAATCAATAAAACATAATTGAGAATCGAAATTTAGACCCCTATAATTCTTTAGATTGAGAGAGCACAATAAATAGGCCGGGTGAGTGCATTGGTTAAGAAAACGTTGTAAAAAACAAAAACGAAAAGTATAAACTCGTGCTTGGAGAAAAGCTAAACCAAGTCCACCATTACCGGGTTCACTGAATAAGATTTGTTTCTTAATAAGATGCCGTTTGTTAGACCAAACAAAATTGACTAACATGTCTTGGAGTTCATTGAGTGTGTGATGGGGGACCGATAGGGTCGCCAAAAAATGAAAAACTTTTGTAGCGGCTAATTGGTTAGCTACGAGAACCTTGCCTTTAAAAGACAGATAATTAGAAAGAGGGGTCCACCGAGAAAGTGTTTTCTTTAGTTTATTTTTACAAATCGTCCAATTTTGCTGATTATATATATTAGTATTACCTAAGTGAACTCCAAGAAAAGTTAGTCCTTCAGTACTCCACTGGCAGCCAAGTGGTTTTTCACTTCGCCTGGACCATGAACCAGCCCACAGGCCTTTTGACTTACTGTAATTTAAACAAGCATTAGAAGACTTACTGTAGGTATTATAAACATCCTGAATAATATTAAAACCAATATTAGAAGATAAAAATATCGTTATATCATCCGCATATGCAGATACAGAAACATTAAAATTGACTTTAGGTATTTTGAAATTACATTGTGCTAAATTTTGTCTAAGTAAATGGAGAAAAGGTTCAAGTGCTATTGAGTATAGCATGCCCGACAGAGGGCATCCTTGACGAATTCCCTTTTGGAAACAGAAAGGCGCGGTTAGAGAACCGCATACTTTAACAAAGCTTTCTGCATGACAACACAATAATTTGACACTAGATATGAAAGAGTCCCCAAACCCCATTGCCTTCATTGTATCAAAAAGATATTCATGGGATACATTATCAAAAGCTTTCTTTTGATCGAGATTGACCACAGCAAGAGGGACATCAGCAGAATTTGCATAATGAATAATGTCTCTTACTAAAATTATGTTATCATAAATGGTACGACCCGGAATACAATATGTTTGGTCCTCATGAATTACACTCCCAATGCATAGTTTCAGTCTATTGGCAAGTGTTTTTGCAAAAATCTTATAGTCAACGTTTAGGAGGGAGACAGGACGCCAGTTGGTAATATCGGCGAGATCTCCCTTTTTTGGTATCAAACTAATAATGGCTCTACGAAAAGAACGTGGTAGACTACCACATAGACTAGAATATTGTAAGACTTCAAAAAAATCATTCTTAAGTGTGGGCCAGAAAATTTGGTAAAATTCTGTAGTAAGGCCATCCATACCCGGTGTTTTACTTTTTCCTAGTTGTTTAACAGCTTGTGTTAATTCTTCTAATGAGAAAGGCGTATCGAGGTCTTTCTGTTCTTCTTGTTCCAGACATTTAATGTTGGATAGAAGTTCAGTAGAATTATTATCAATGGGAGAAAAGCTATAAAGTTCCTTGTAAAAAGAGTATACATGGTTTTTAATTTCATTTTCGTTTTCTGTGATATGACCTGAAGGGAGGCGGATACGAGATATTCTTTTCCGTGATGAGTTCGACTTCTCTAAATTATAAAAGAAGGATGAGCTTGTATCAATCTCTTGAATTAGTTTAAAGCGTGATCTAATCAGAGCTCCCTTCGCATCATGTTTTAATAAATTATTAAGTTCATTTCTGTTTCTATTTATTTCTTGTTTTGTGTCACTTGACAAACTTGAGAGAGATTGGAGCTTTTCAGTGGTGTTGTTAATGTCCAAAAGGGCTGCCCGTTTTTCATTAGCCATCTTTTTTCCATACATCTGAGCAATTTTTTTGATTTGGGATTTACCTGCATCCCACCACATCAAAATATTTACATATTCATGTTTGTGTAGCCTCCAATCGCTCCAAAAAAGTAATATGATATTTCTAAAATTCTCATCTTCAAGTAGAGAGTTGTTGAAATGCCAGTAGGCACTGCCCCTGGGTTTTTGGTGGGGAGGTTTTAATTCTAAGTACCCTGCATCATGGTCAGAAAGAGAGCATGGTAAAATACTGCATTTGTGAAAAGATGGTATGAGACTAACAGGCAGATAAAAGCGATCTAGTCTGGCTCGTGAGACGCCATGAATATTGCTTGGGTTGGTCCGATGCCAAGTATAGGCTTTTTGGGAGGGATTGAGTCTGCGCCATGCATCGCATAGGGACAAATGTTCAATCGTATTATCAAGATTTGTAGAAATTTTAGGTCTACGTTCTTTTGGCATGCTCAGGCGATCAAGCGCTGGATTAAGGGTACAATTAAAATCTCCCCCTAACACAATAGTGCCATTATTTATTGTACGTAAATGAGCATGAAGTGATTTAATGGCTATTAGGGCATGATTATCATCATGTGGTATCAAAATATTATACAAGTGATAAAAGGTATCATCAATGCTAATCTTTGAGTATAAAACATGACTATCAACTATAGCAAAGCTATCAAACGAGCCAACCAGGTTCTTCTTCACAAGTGTTGTTATGCCGGATCCTCGTGAGGTACCGGCAGTGCAATTTACATGATATGATTTCCATAAGTTCCAACAAGAAGAACGTGGCGTTAAATTATAAGTTTCTTGCAGAAAAATAATATCAGGTTTGAGAGCAATATTGTCAATATATGAATGTATGGAGGCGTTTTTCGCTGAACTAGAACATCCTCCTGTGTTCAGCGTGAGGAATGACAAAGTCATTACGAGGGAGAGAGTATGCAGGGCCATATAAAACATGTTGAAAATTAGGCACACTCTTCTAATTTCTTGATTAATTTTTGTACCCGCTGTTGAGTACTTTTCTTAAAAGCTGGACTATTCCGTAAAGGGATCAATTGTCTTACAAGGCCAGGTACATTCGAAGTAAATTTCCGGGCAATTTCAACAGGTTTTTTCCTTGCCTTGACCACCTTAAGGAACTTCAACAAATCCTTGTCAGACAAAGGGCCCTGACTCGATGGAAAAGACGACGCCCACTCAGCTGAATCATCATCAGTCGACTGGGCGTCATCCCACATCGAAGAAGGGGTGGATGGAGTCGGTGAGGATGGAGATGGGGAGGACAGGATGACAGGGGAGGATGGGGTACCCAATATTCTCGGTGTAGAAGGGGGTGTTTTCCGAACTTTACGTGGTGGTGTAAGCGAAGTGAGGGGGGGGGGGTAAAAGTGGGAGAAACTGTAGGGGTTTTTGTGGGAGTTCTTTTTCTTTTGGCGACAATGTCCGAGAAAAGTCTAGTGGGGGGTGGTGGAGTTGGCAAAGATTGTTCTGGGGCATTTTGGGATTTAGAAATACCGGTCTTATTTGTTTCGGAAACCATCCGGGGACTTTCAGTTTGGGCGTGGTGGGAAGGCCCTTCAGAGGGGATGTTCTGTACTGGGGCAGACTCGACTGTTTTAGGCTCAGTTTGCGTGACTTGTGGTTTTAAGCCCTTGGGGTGGTGTTTTGGGCCAACTTTGCCCCTTTCCGAGACTCTCTCGCTCTGTCTTTGACGGTCTGTCTTTTTGCAAGACCGGCTAAGATGGCCCACTTCTCCGCATTCAAAACAGCGCACCTCGTCCGTCGAGACAAAAACACGATAGTTCACACCTTCATGAGTGAAATCAAGATGGGCAGGTGGGGTAACATTAGGAGTAATAAGCACCTGAACCTGTCGCCGGAAGGACATGATATGTGAAAAGGCCTTATCTTTGAAGCCTAATGGAATGGAACGAACTTGTGATACAACCTTGCAAAAAGCAGCAATTTGTTTCACTAATATGTCATTGGGTATTTCAGTGTAAACATTCGAGAGAGTCAAACGGGTTGTGGGGAATGTAAGCGGTGACACCTCAATAAACGTGTTCTGAAAAGTGAAGCCTTTGTCTACAGCATCTTGGACCGCCGCGCGAGAATTCAAATAGATTGCAATTCTCTGTTGGCTGATCCGAGATGCCGAGACAATACAGTCGGCTGGTACACATGAGTTAGCAAATTCCTTTACATATTCATGAATTGAAAAAGTCGGTGTCGAAACAAAAGAAATTCCATTCTTTCGACTGACTCGAGAAGGCAGAACGCCCGAGTGTTGCCTCGCCGATTGTTGGGCTGAGGTCCCGGGAAGATCCCGTGCCTCCAGCCCAGCATCAGCAGCCATGGCCACCTTACACAGAGACAAGAAAAACAACACTTAAAATTACACAATTTAAAATAAGAACCCAACAATGGTGGACTTAAACTGGTTTTGTCTTAAGTAATGACTATACACACACTTATCACAACAAATAGGACCAGAAAGGGTCTAACAAACGGTTTTTAAGCGGAAACTTACGGAGCTCACACTAGACACGTCCTTCCACTAAGAAGAAAAAGAAGAAGAAGAAGAAGAAGAAGAAGAAGAAAAAGAAGAAGAAGGAGAAGAAGAAGAAGGAGAAGGAGAAGGAGAAGAAGAAGGAGAAGAAGAAGAAGAAGGAGAAGAAGAAGAAGAAGAGAAGAAGAAGAAGAAAGAGAAGGAGAAGGAGAAGGAGAAGGAGAAGAAGAGGAGAAGAAGAAGAAGAAGATGAAGAAGAAGAAGAAGAAGAGGAGCCTCGTGTGAGCCGGGTTTTAAGATCCCGGCATAAACTGATGACAATGTTGGATGAGGGGTATCAAAAGTGTGTTTGAATCATAGTTGTGTAATGGTTCCGTATGAATAATGATCGTTGCTTGGTTGCACACGAGACATCATTTTGTAGACGTAGGATTGCTTCCGCGACTGGCGCGGTCTTTGCCGTGACATTGAACCACAAAATGAATGCAAAATGAACACTGTAAACCAAGGCCGGATCCAGGATTTTGTAAAAGAGGGGGCACATGCAGAGCCGGAAAAGTACACTTGAGGTATGCCAGTTGGGTTTCAAAAGAGGGGGCATGGGCCGGTTTTCACCCTGCTGTAAACCATGGTGCAAACATTGTCTTGAATAACTGGGCCATGGCTTGATTATCGTATCTGTATATATAGCGCAAAGTCAAAATGACGTCTCGTTTGCACATAGGGCAAGAAGGACATAACTGTACATCATAATCAAAATGATTGCTTGCGAGAGAATTGTAAAAAAAAAAATCCATACAAATTAAAATCATATCTCTTAGCAAAAGTGACATGACAGTTCCTTTTGTTTTGCTAACATGTATTTTCGTTTCTCCCGTTCTTTTTTCATTTCCTTTAATTTTCTTCTTTTCTACCATATTCCCCTTCTCCCTTTCTCCATCATCAAACGATCTTCTTTTATTAATTCATTTTATAGGTGCTATTCATACATTGGGCGACTGAACGGTCAGATTAATGACGTATCCATTGGAGATGGTTGTGCTTCGGTGAGTATATGTGTGCAGGGGCGGTTCCAAGTTTTCTTATAAAAAGGGGGGGGGGCACAATATTCCAAATACAAATTCTGACAAGCAAAAAGACCATCAAAAAGGCCATCACCCGAAAAAGGGACATATTCTTGGGGTTGTGTACTTAAAGTACATGCTAATTGGGTTACAAAATTGGGGGGGGGGGGGGGGGGGGGAGGGCCGGTTATGTTATTCCCCCAAAATCTGGATCATTAAAGCAATACATTCTACTGATGCAGGTGGGGGGGGGGGGGAGGGGGTGTTGTTACGACCATATTTGGCGTCAGCATCCCGGCTATTATAAACTATTTTCTTTTTTTTTTTTTTTTTTTTTTTTTGGGGGGGGGGGGAGGGGTATTTCAAAGGACTTGGTGATTCGTATGTAAAGAACTATACACCCGTAATTATAATTATTCCCAACATCATAGGCATTCGTAATCATTCATATTTTAAATCTACATTGACAGTTCGGTATAATCTTTCACGAGATAAGCCACGCCCTTTCGCTCTTCCATGAGCAATCCCGACCCGATCGGGATGATCACGTGACTATCCTTCTGGACAATATCATAGACGACAATGATATACGAAGCAACTTCGATAAATACGACGCTACTGTGATCGATACCTTCGGAATACCATACGATACGTCGTCTGTCATGCACTACTCCAGCACTGTAAGCATTTTTGTTTCTTTTTCAAGCTATTTTTCTTTTTCAAATTCTTCTCTGCGCCTTCTCTATATTTATATAATTCAATTTTCAATTATTTCATTATTTTCTGTTTTGAAGTAGTGCATCGCTGTATATATAGATATGCCAAACTGTAAAATCTTAATATAATTTTTTTTCGCTGCAGAAACATATTCAAGAAATGATATTTCAACAAAGTAAATGTTTGAAATTAAGGTTGCGATCGTTCCCCACCCTCTTCTATTATGCAATCAAACAGTTACTGTTAACAACATTCACAATATATACACAACGTTGACGTTGTCACGACCATCGTGTGGTAAATTGGAAAGCTTTTTCCAGACATGGAATTTTTCTTATGAGCTCATGACCGATCGGCCAATTAAAAATAAACTTTATGCTAGGATGTATTACAGTTGATGTATCCATTAATTACACATGTATATGCAACAAACAATATATCATTTTCTACTATATTCGGGAAATTATCATCCACTATAAGTCGAATAGTCCGAAACACACTAAGCTGTCGCCTCGGTTACACGTCGTTTTTCTGAAGGTTCATAATTCCGAAGGTTCGTATTTCAGAAGGTTCGTAATTCGGGATTTAAAAGAAATAGGGTTCATAATTCCGACAATGAAAAAGGGTTCATATTTCCGAAGGTTCGTAATTCCGAAAAATTATGGAGGGCTCTGTTGCATTTTCGGAATTAGGAACCTTGGAAATTATGAACCCTTTTTCATTTTGAGAATTACGAACTCTATTTCATTTTCGGAATTATGGGAAATTTGTGTTTCGGAATTATGAACCTTCAGAAAAACGAGACCCCCCCCTCCATTTCTTTTGAACGCGTCCCAATAGTCATATTACACTGCTACACTTTTATATTACACTCACTTGAATATTATCCATGCTTCTTATTCTAAAATGATATCATTCCCTGATTGCAGGCCTTTTCTGCAGATAATTCTTTTGAACCCAACCCAACTATCATTACGACTAACCCACTGGAGATGCCCTACTTGGGAAATCGTGATGCACCATCGTTTGCAGATCTCAAACTGCTCAACCTTGTTTACGGCTGCCCTGATAATGCTGCCGAAGAGTGTTCGGATATTCCAGACTGCATAAATGACGGCTACATTTTCAACTGCTCTTGCGTGTGTCCACCTCAATATACGGGAGATCGATGCGAGTTGGAGAATGATGTGTCACGTAAGTACATATATGCAGGGGCGGATACAGGATTTTATAAAAGGGGGGGGGGGGGGGTGGGAACAATTCGCCCAACCCCCGAGCAACAACAAAACAGGTGATCACATTTCTAGTTCTAATTTACTGAAATAATTCTGATAATTACACACACACACGCAAGGTTTTCACATTTCTTAAATATGCCATTTAAGTCGCAAATTGAAGGGGGGCATAAGCAGGTAATTGAAACAAACTGAAATCAAGGACGTTTTTATCTCTGTTTTCTCCTCAGGTTGCATTTATAATATAACATCAGATGATGGATTGACGGGCACTGTCTCCTCACCGAACTACCCATCCAGCTATGGTCCAGATGAATTATGCCAATACCTTATCACGGTATGTGACATGGATTGCCACCTAGTAGGCATTCATGAACAGAATACAATAACAAACAAGAAACAAACAAAACAAAGAATTGTGTCTCAAAACTTTCGTGTCATGATCAGAGGTGTAGACGTGGTCATCGAAATGAAAGACAGGTTAACTTTAATTTCGATGGACGTGGTGCGGTCTGGTGGATAAGTCACTACGTTCGTGGTTCGAGCCCCTTCCACATCACCATGCAAAGTAATTGGCAGGACATCAACCTACATTTGCCACAGCACCTTGCAGCATAGCCCGACCAGGACCCACAAGATTTCAATGCGACAGTGCACCCCTCAATGTCGCTAAAAACATGTACAAAATTAATTGAAAATGTATGTTAAACTTCCAATTTTACGTTATACTCAAATGAAATCGATTTCTCGGATGGATTTGTTGAAGTTCAATCCCCAGCAAGCCGCCAGGCAATGTCCACAGGGTATAAAATTTCAACTTTTGACTGCCAAAACCTGTCCATCGCCGTACCGCTTCGCGACAGCGCTGTGTATATAGTTACGCACGGGTATGACCTTTAATAAAGTGCAGAGATTACATTCTGCCATGCCATTACGGTCTGTGCATGGGCAGACGACGCAATAAAATCATCGTGTTTAAGTTGTAAGTTGGTTAACTAAATTTAACTTAATTAATTAAATCAATCAATTATAGTTGAAGTTTTATTCAGTTGAATATTTGGACAAAAAAATATATGTAATTTCAGCGGAATCATGTAGTGGGCACTTTGTAGTCGCAGTTCGCAACGCTAGAGAAAGGCTGGCTTGTACAACGCTGTCGCGAACAGGGATACAGCCAGGTAATAATGTCCAAAGATTTTTGGAAGCACATGGAGACGTATAACGTGGATGCGCTACAAGGACGGAATATAACTATTATGTATACAATGTAACATATTCCATGAATTTAAAGGAGAACTAGAAAGGCCGTCAAAGGCGGCAGACCCACGCCTTAACCCAATATAGGTTTTGTTTTGTTGCGATTATTTTTGTAAGCAGTAGCCATTCAAAGGGGATAACAAGAGGCACATCTCCCCCCCCCCCATAAATATTGCCATATCCAGGTCATAGCTTTGTGTATCCCCACCCTTGAAAAAATTCTTCTGAAAAAGATATTTTATTATTGAAACATCCCTCCCCTAAAAGTAATTGATTAGACATGTCAGAGAGCGTGGCGTGGTGAGAAAAAAAAATGTTAGCAATTTGTATTCAGTGTTCAGTCATGTAAGTGTTAGTAAATGTATTCATGTTCTATCTTTAAATTACATTGCAATTGGGGTTGTTGTTTTTTTTTCATCGGGCTTGGATAAAATATATATGACGACAAATAAAGTTGGATCTAGACTTCAAAATGACATGCATGCGAGGCACAGAGCTTACTCACTCAGCTCAGTCACCACCCATCAACAAAGTCAAAGTGGATACTGGCGTGCATGCCCGTATTCGGCGAACCTCGATCAGCCACCAAATTTTGCAAATCCACACAAATTAAAAAAAAATACAGTTTTTGTATATATTTTACAACTACGAAATCCACTCAAACAGACATAAATGAGGTATAAACTAGTTATATGACAGGACCGTTATAACCCAAAGAAAAAAGTTCAATCCTACTACAGTGAGCCAGGCACAGGCTGACTCCCTGGGGTTATGTACTCCCTAGCCCTAGCCCGACCAGATCCCCGTCACTTCGCGACAGCGCTGTGTATAGTTATGTACGTACAGCTAGCTACACAGCCCACTAGCACTCACTCAGATCAACACACGCGAACGCTCGCGAGTGCGATAAACTCACTCACGTCGAACAAACTCACCAGATTTTCACCGAAAACAATTAAAATCACGTACTACACGTCCACCAGGATAAAATAAATCACAAAAACTTCCACAACAAAGTGGAAAGAACCGGGGAAAATAAACAGAAATGCACAGAAGATAAGAAATAGAGGAGAAGCCGTAGGGCTAGGGTAGCCTGAATCTAAATGAATTTGTGGATAAAAAAGGTATCGCGCGCGATAGCTATAGAGCCTAGCCGCCTATTAGTATACCGTACATAGCCGCTTTCGCAGTAGTAGTTCAAGCCCGCGAAAAATCCCTTGTTGCTGGGATACGTTGGCTTTGAATATTCATTGCAGGCTCGTACGGATTTGAAGTGAAATGGCAAATAATGGGTCTAAAAGTCTTCTAAAATTCATAAACCTGAAATAGACTTTTGGTGAGACGAAGTAATGAGTGTTTTGATTGGCCAAATATTTCTGCATCTGCAGGCGAAGTTTGGGGTCATCAATCTTTCTAGTTTCTTTCCTGTCACTATCTGAACTGAAGTTCCTATACTTTACTACAGGGTCAAAACTTCAAGGTCACACAGAATGTGCAGGGGTCAACCAATCATCACCAAAATCTAATCGATTCTTTCCTGTCACTTTCTGAACATTCCCTGAAAATTTGGTGCAAATCCGTTCACCCGTTCTCTTGTTATCTTGTACACAAACAAACAAACAAACAAACAAACAAACAAAAAAAAAACAAACAAACAAACAAACAAACATACGGAGCCCTTTACATAACCCTGCCGATTTCATCGGCGTGGGTAATTACGCTCAAAAATAAAGACGATAGTGTTCAAAGGTGTTATTTATTCCTACTTGTTAGACTATATGGCTTCGCGTCAAAATATACGAGATCGATACGAATCAAATTTTTCTGAGCAAAATTTACCATCTGCTAGCAATATGTATCGTCTGCTAGCAGCACATGGGGGCTGCCATTTTGTTTATGTGTACAAGAAGATTTTCTTAATCCAAATGCTCAATTGCCTTTTTCAAAATTAAAAACCCATTTGAGATTAAAAAATATAGAATAGATATGTCAATTTATTTTTAAACTGAAGATTTCCTTATATATTTCTGTTGAAAATCGATATTCGCTTAATAGAAATCTATTTTCTCGATACTGGACGTATGGGACGGAGCAAATTAATTCAAATTTTAGGGATGCTTCTTCCCTGAGCATCTATAGCGGCAAACTATGCATTCACCTGCTTTCGGATAATGGACTTGAAAAGTCAGAATGCATGCTGCATATATTATGTTCTGCTCTGTTTGGCAAACCCAAGAAAATAGATTTTTGTTAAGCATAACCAGACAATTTAAAAGTATCATTATAAAGATTTAATTTTTATAATACATGTAAACACCCACTTTATATTTTCCGTCACATATGGGATTTTAGGTAATGAAGAAAATCAATTTAGGATTTGGATTCAAAATATCTTCCTGACTGGAACATTTCTCAATGGTTCATGTACAACTCCAAATCAGCAAGAAATGGCAGCCCCCATGTAAATGAGTAGGAGACGATACCGGGTGTTGGAATATCTTTATTTATACCCTTTTCTGATATCTTATTAGAAAATGATTTAGGCCAATAAGTAGGAATATATTACACCTTCCAATATACGTAAATTTGTAATCAGGGCTTAATTCTCCTTTAAGTTTGAATGTGTGAAGTTGTAGATGAAGGTACATGCACATTTTGCTTGTAAGCCCTTAATATAGGCCAGGAATACCCATAATTAATGTGAACTAATATGTCATTTTCGACGTAATACCCTTTTTACAAATGCACGAAACCCGTGGCGTAATGTATGTCGAGTCACTGATTATACCCCAGTCACACCGATTCCAGAGTACTGTTTCATAAAACTTGTTATCAATAACAAGTTGCAATAACTGTTATAAGCTACTGATATCCTTGCATGTGATTGGCTGAGAGCAAATTTGTTATAGAACTTTGGCAGTTATTATCGACCGAACCAAAATTCATATGACGCCAAATGGCCAAGATTCGGTCGGTTTGGAGTCCTTTCTTTGCGGTGTGACCGAGGTAGTAGGGAGGCGCTATCGTTTTACGCAATAGGTATATGAAATGCGTGCTAGCGAGGTGGCCAAGCTTTAGAGGCTGTGGGAGGAGACATGTCACGCTCACGTTCTCTTTTGACCTCATCCTTCCCCTTTCCCTCTCACTCTCTCTCTCACACTCTGTTTCCCCTCAAAACACAACCGCCACTGATTTATACCATTACATTCATACATACCCCTAGCATGATGTTCTGACCTGGAAAATAAACTAAATTTATTTAGAAAATTTGTTAATGCGGAAATTTGATGTGAAATAATACTGTATAACACTTCATATATTGGAAAATTGTACCATTTTTGCTTGAATTATTTCGGAGCTTTAATTGCCTTATAGCTTTGATTGAATTGCCTGAGGAATGTATTTTCACAACACAGTCATTTAACAATGGACTAACATTAATTGGTGTTGTTGATGTCGTTGTTTTGACAGGGCCCAGTTGGATGGACAATTACTTTGACTTTCACAGCTTTCGACCTGGAAGGCACATTAACCACGAACTTTGGTGACATTTGCTACTACGATTATACGATTGTATATAATACAGACTTGACACATAATGGCGAGAGGATATGTGGTTCAGATAATGATTTACCACTAAGTTACCAATCTACTAGTCATCAGATGAGAGTATTGTTCACATCGGACGTATCTGTGCAGCTATCTGGATTCACTGCAAATTATGTCATGAACAATCCTACTCCTGGTACGCCAGCAACCACGCAGCCACCTACAACAACTCAACCGCCCACGACAACACAGCCACTCACAACAACCCAACCGCCAACAACTACGCAGCCACCTACAACAACTCAACCGCCCACAACAACTCAGCCACCCACAACAACCCAGCCGCCAACAACCACGCAGCCACCTACAACAACTCAACCGCCAACAACAACACAGCCACCAACAACAACCCAACCGCCAACAACTACGCAGCCACCAACAACAACCCAACCGCCAACAACTACGCAGCCACCTACAACAACTCAACCGCCAACAACTACGCAGCCACCAACAACAACCCAACCGCCAACAACTACGCAGCCACCAACAACAACCCAACCGCCAACAACTACGCAGCCACCAACAACAACCCAACCGCCGACAACTACGCAGCAACCAACAACTACGCAACCACCTACAACCACACAGCCACCTACAACAACTCAACCGCCCACAACAACACAGCCGCCAACAACTACGCAACCACCTACAACCACGCAGCCACCCACAACAACTCAACCGCCCACGACAACGCAGCCACTCACAACAACCCAACCGCCAACAACTACGCAGCCACCTACAACAACTCAACCGCCCACGACAACGCAGCCACCCACAACAACCCAACCGCCAACAACTACGCAGCCATCCACAACAACCCCACCGCCAACAACTACGCAGCCGTCAACAACTACACAACCACTTACAACGCAACCGCCTACAACAACGCAACCGCCTACTACCACACAATCAACTACAACCATGCAACCCACCACGCAACCACCAACGACCACGCAAACGACAACCACCGAAGTCCTTGTGGGAAGCTGTGGTGGAAGTTTCAGCAATTCTGTCGGCCGGTTTGCTTCACCAAACTACCCTGATAACTATCCGACCGACCAATTTTGTACATACCAAATCACCGTGGCAGTGGGACAGCGTGTGGCGCTCACTTTGGAAGAAGTTGATCTGGAATTATATTGTTTTGACTGGATAGAAATGAATCTAGGAGATGACAGCCACACCCCTATCGTGTAAGTCTGCATACTTTCTTTGCATACATCTTTTAAAAACAAAGACTACATGTATTCTGCATTTCAGTGGCGTAAATCTGTTCCTAGGAGTGGCGGGGGGGAGGGGGGGGGGGGGGGATGATCGTTATCAGGCCCCAAGATTTGCACTCGCGGAAAACAAAATCGTAGTGTGAGATTTTAAAGAAAATAATCGGACTCAATTTAGTACTCCTAAACCTATTTTTAGTATTTTAGATAGCATTTTGAAGAGAAATTTTCACTATCATATTAGTGCCACTTATAATATTTGTTTTCAAAATTAGTAACAACTGATTGATTTTAATTATTTTTTCCTTGAAAAGTGGGGGTATATTTGTACAGGCCACCCCCTCCTTCAAAGTGGGGTATGTACCCCCACCCCCGGGATTTACGCCCTCGCTGCATTTCAAAAATCGGGCTTGCTCCCTCCTCCCCTTACAGAAACCCTGGACCCGCCTTTGATGAAATGCATTTAAGGGCCCTTTCATGATAGGAATTATTTAAGGGCTGAATTGATCACATTTTGTTCTTCAAATTGGCAACAAAGATATTTTTCTTTTAATGTTACATGGTCATGATGGTTCTAATAAAATATAATGTCTTTTAAAACAAGATACATGGTTACGAACTTTGTTGAAAAGTTGAAAAAATTGCCAAATGTGACAAAAAACAATGGTTATGAACTTCTCAATCAGTTGCAAATTTAAGGATTTTTTTTTTGATATTCCTGGCATCAAACTCAATATCGTCATGCAACAAAAGTGGGCATAGTGTGTGCAGAAATTTTTGCTCTTTCTACTCATGCATCTAGTATATTTTTAGGGCCCTGAATCAAAAGTTATTAAGCCAAACAACAAAATGTGGTCAATAATTGTCTCGAAAGGGTTAAGCGGCTGCAGTTGAATTAATTTTAAACATGTCAAATACCCGAATAATGCGTGGTCATGTTTTTGTCATTACATCATTGCACAGAATGATATACTTTATTGCAGCATGATAAAACTTATATTAAATCATGATGTCTGATATAGATGAATACAATAAAATAATCAAATGCAACTATCAAAATTAATATGCCCTTTCCGTCACTTTGCTCCCTCTTCCCCGCTAGCAAACTCAAAGAGCCGCCACCACTTACTGTGTGTAGTGCCATTAACGGAACAGTGGTGTTTGGATACGTGAATCAACTATCATGCCTTAAAGTCAGTTGATATCACTCATTATTTTGAAACTATAAACATTTTCTGTAAATTACAGAATCTGCGGTGATGATGTCCCAGAAGGAGAAATCGTTTCGTTGTCCAACACGATGACCGTCGTCTTCGCGTCCGATTACATCATCACTCGAGGCGGTTTCGTTGCCAACTACCGTGCAGTCGATGTCATTCCGGACATGGATTCCGTCACTCTTGTTGAAGGCTCCCACCAAGCTGTGTGCCAAAGCACGACCAGTCAAGATGACGGCTACATACAGTCGCCAAACTACCCTCAAAAATATCCCGCATGGACCACGTGTGGTTATGATATCACTGCGCCAAATGGCACTCATGTGGAGCTTACCTTCGATGCCGACGTCTTTAGGATCAGATATCATTGGTATTGTGCTCGGGATTACCTCATCATCGACCTCGGAAATGGAATCACTGAAAATTTGAGGTAAGTCAAGTTGGAAGTACGGTCTAAACGTACTTTGAAGCCCGGCTCAGACGAGGCGTCATTTATTGACGTTAGGTCCGCGTCAGTGACTATAATTATACGGACATTTGCGCGTCATGAGAGAGTGATAAAGTTTAAAAAGTGATTGCAAAATGAACAGTGCGAACAATACTTTTAATAACTGGCGTATGAATTAATTGCCTTCACAGGCTCGATTAGCGCAGGTTCAGACGTAGTCGAGATGACGCCTCGTGTAAGCTGGGCGTAATGCACGTTCCACACAAGGCGTCATTTGCCTGACGTAAAACTACGTCAACGGCTGGCACGGACCTTGACGCACCATGTGAAAGTGATATTTATAAATAGTGAATGCAAAATGAACAGCGTAAACATTGCCTACAATTACCGGCGTATGGGCTGATTGCCTTCACAGGCTTTATTAGCGCAGGTAATAACGCAATTGAAATAACGCCTTATGCAACGAGCATAAAGCCGGCTAACACGAGGCCTCATTTCGATTGCGTCACTATCTGCGCTAATTGAGCCTGTGGAGGCAGTTAACCCGTACGCCACATAACTTTCATTTTGATATAACTCGTTCGTGACGCTCAAAAAACCGTATAAGTTGGTGACGCGCCCTAACGTCAGCAAATGACGCCTCATGTGAGCTGGGCTTAACGTTTATCGCAGCGCCAATGTTGTAGTCTATCGGGAGAGACCTTCCGGTAGAAGTGATCGTTTTATTTTATCTTATAACAGACTGTACTCTCTATTTCGCTTTCAATCACTTTGACATGTCGCGTATGCACTCTCTCTCTTATTGTTTCACAACTACAAATGAGCACATCTACAATGGGCAGGCTTAAGCATAGTCAAAAATGTGATCACTGCTCGCTTAATTTGTTTTTCTCGCAAAGATGTAAAGATGCATTAAGTTAAGCATATTGCCTTGCACTTGCCAGAGTAAATCGCAATAACTGAAAGTCGAAATTGATACGATAAAGGGAACAAAGCGCGTCGGGAAAAAAATTACGGATTGAGGTGTAGTGATCAAGAATATGATCGTAGACCTTCTCAGTTTTCTCTGTTTTTGTTTTTCGACTTTGACCGTATGAATCAACCAATACCCCCACGCAAAGTGAGCTTTGTAACAGAAAAAATATCACGATAATGATAATGATAAATTAATAATATATATAACCATTTCTACAGAATACATGCTCAAGGCGCTAAAAATTATCGCAAGTAGATGCTATTACAAGAAAAAAAACAAAGTTCAAGGAATATTCATTGAAGGCATTGAGCATTATTTAAGTGATTCTTAAGTTTGTTTAAAATATTTGAAAGCTATCAATTAGTTTGAAGAGAAACAGATAACTTATTTCACAAAGAAGAGCTGCTGTTGCAAAAGCTCCCCCCCCATTTTTATAGCTACCGTTCCTGAATGAACGCATACCAAAACGACTTGTGGCAAAGGGTATTATCTGATTATACAATGAGCCATGGGTCAGAAGTTAAATTATACTGCCGCTGCCGAAGAGGGAGAGCGATGTGACTCAGACGTGACTCTGTTTTTTTTTCCATTTGCTCTCTCCTATTCTACCAGGATTTGCGGTAATCAGGCGCCTATTGGTTCCTATATATCCCTTGGTAATGAGATGAGGCTTCGCTTCAAATCTCACTGGAATTGGTGGCGAAAACGGGGATTCCAGGCAACCTTCCGGACCGTCAACCTTTCCTAATTTCAAGGACAAGGACAGGCACAAGGACAAGGACAAGTACAGTTACAAGGTCAAAGACAAGGACAAGGGGCAAGGGAGTGAGGTGCACTGTGGGTCTACAAGTGGTTATACCCCAGTCACTTAGATGAGATATCCGCCAGACTGACAATAATAACAATAATAACAATGATAATAATACGGTAATGATAATAATGATAACAACTTATAATAATGATGATGATAATAATAATTAAAAGAATATGTAATTATTATTATCATCATCATTATTATTATTATTATCATTATAATAATAATAAAAACAATAATAATAATAATTATTATTACTATTATCAATTTATAAATAGAAACTACATGCATGGATTATATTCTACTGCGCGTGAGCAGTAAAATTAAAGTATGTGCTTTTAGTTAGACCTAACAAAAAATAAGCTTAGTGATCGGTAATTTCATGGGCGGATCCAGGGGCAAAAGGGGGAGATGGCATGGAAAATCGCAATCTATACCTCAAGTGTATACAATAAAGTTCCCTGAAAAAAGTGCCTCCTAATAGTGAACCCCGGCTATCATTTTGGACTCCAAAATGTGTCTCATTAACTTTCCACTTTTCGATTCTCAGATAATAATTGCCAAGTAAATAGGCACATAAAACAGTTCAACTACTGTGTTTAGAGTCGGTATGGTGGCGTGACTGGGAGTATATATGATTATGATCAAAGAAAAGGAGCTCATATTAAATCCAGCCTTAATTGTCAGTAGGGTCTAAAGTCTATTGAAGTCGAGTTAAACAAAGTTTAAAAAGGACATCTTGTAATACATTGTTATATTTCAGGCCCGTAGCCAGAGGGGGTCGGAGGGGTCGGACGACCCCCCCCCCCCCTCTTGGGCTGAGGTCCGCTTTTTCATGAAAAAAACAAACACACACACACCTTTAAAAAATGTGTGTTCAAAATCATCATTCACAACTCCTAAATTTCCCCTCGGGAGTCCTTAAATTTCAGCAGAAAGCATCTAGATTTTAATATTTTCCGGGGGGAGCATGACCCCGGACCCCCTAGCAAGCCTTCGGCAGGTCCGTATTGGTTATGACAAAAAGGTCCACTTTTGCCAAAAACCCACCCCTTTAGAAACCCTGGCTACGGGCCTGTATTTAGTTAAACTAAATTTAAAATCGAGCGGGGTGGCGACAATTTTTTTTCCTAGTACAGTGTAAAATTATTGTGTTACCAACCAGTGGCGGATCCAGGATTCAGGATTTGGTATAAGGGGGGGGGGGGGGGGCACACAAATGCAGGTTTGTCAACTTTGGGAAAAGGTAGAACCGTTTTTTTTTTGGTCTTGCCAGCTTCTCGAAAATTCGCTCAATGGGGGGGGGGGGGGGGGGGATGGGGGTGCAGTTTACCTCCATAATTCTCTGACAAGTTTTCATTCTAGAAGCGGGCACTGGCCGGAAGTGCCCCCTGGATCCGCCAATGTTACCAACAGTCACTCATGTAGATTTTGAACTTCATAAGCATCTACTAAATCTCTTAAGTTTTATTTGTAATAAGATAAGGATCAAGCAGTGAGAAAAATTCAGTACGTACGTAATTCTAGTTGTGAAAGCCGGTATTACGAAAAAGATATCGATTTTACCACGAGGCTCTTTTGTTGTGATAACATGTGATTATGTCTGACAAACATTCCTAACAATCAATGTGCAATTCCATTTTTTTTTTAAATAATTCATCTCAAAAATAAAAGGATTGCTTTTTTAATAAACAACTCCCTCGATAAAAAGAACTTTTACTTAATGTTTTAGAGAAGAGTTATCTCGAATGTCAACCATTTATTACAAATTGAGCAATCACTTGCGCATTACTTACTTTTTCATTTGAAATTCTTCTTATTTTTAAAATTAATTGTTAAATTGAAAGTGAGCAGGTATGTCCTTGCATACACTCTATGAAAAGTGATGAGTTTATATAATTCTGAAAGAAGTAGTTCAGTATATTATCAGTAACATTATTACACCTTTTTAAATATAATTTTCCTCTTATTAGGTTGTTACTCATTTCTCAGCCCCAACGGTTGCTTGACATTCACTGATTCACCGATGAGGTTCATTCATGATAATTTGTGTGTGTGTGTGTGTGTGTGTATGTGTGTGTGTGTGTTATAATGTCCAAAAGGCCATACTAATATGTATTTTATTTTTATGTACTATATATCCATTTTCATTCAAGCAGGCATTGAATATAATACTTCTTACATTATTATTTGTATGTGATGATCATAATTGTACGTTTTAATATATTTTTATCTTATATTTTCAAGCTGGTACTGAATAAATGTTGAAGTGTTATCATCTTATGAGTTTGCCTTCGAAATCTTTTTTTTTTCTGGTCCCCGAGATTGTCGAGGATTTCCCTGTGACACTTTTTTTTTCTCTTGAAACAAATTACAATCATGGTATAAATTACAATTATCATATATAACACATACTACAAATATGATAATATTCTAAAACAGTATAAATTTTCGTCTAACAAAAGGCTTCAAAAGAATGTGGATAAATTGATATCCTTAATCATTATACACTTAATTCTCCAACTGACAAGCGTTTTTTTTTTCCTTTTTTTTCTTACACGATCAATTTCCATACATCATAGTTGCAAACAAAAATTCATATTTCCAGAGGAAAAAAACAAAACAACAAACAACATAAATCTTATTGAGATAAACATATCCAGTTGTATAAACCAACAATCCAACACTCCCGACCTCTTCCGATCCACAGGCCCAATCATTATACTACTGTACACTCTTTCTCTAACTCTGTGCGTTCGGCAATATTGAGGAACAAGAAATCACTGCCATTTTACATCGATATGTAGGGGAATGTCGGGAAAAGTGGGCAAAAGTTGTTAATGTTTAAAATAAAGACATAGGCGACCCTTTTAGGGAAAAGTCAATCCGTCGGTCCTCCCAAGACCCATATAAGGGGCCATGATCCCCATGAAAAGAAAATGACAATAAATTCATCTATTTCTCATTTTGCATCCTTTACAAGGGACCTACCGCTAATTATGCATGTTATGTTTTCATGGCCTTAATTTCTCTGAGTATTAAACCACGCAAACATGGCAAGATCAAATCGCTCCCTCTATCTCTAGCATGGATATACTACTCGAACATAATTATATCCATATCATTAAGTCTTCTTCAAGATGAAAATGTATTTTCTTCATAACTCATATGACAGACTAAGCCGATTTGTAAACATCATTCGGGGGAGGGGAGGTGTAGGAGATCACGTCACTTAGGAATATCGGTTGCCACAGTGTAAAGAAGGATCCCCCCTCACCAAAATTTCCTTCGAAAATATTTCCACTATAATATTAATACGTATAGGATATTAATCCCGTATCTCCTCGCGCTAGGGTGACGGGAGGGTAGTAGGGAAAATTCAATCCGTCGGTCCTCCCAAGACCCAAGGGGGCCATAATCCCCCTGAAAAAGAAAATGACAATAAATTCTTTGTTCCATTGTTCCTTTGTTCCTTTAGTTTCCTTTAGTTTCCGGTATATTGTTCGATTTCTGCTTTCCGTTCATTCTTGCGGTATACTCCGATGAGTGCAAGGCGAAAAGCTTCCGTATGTCTTTCTTCAACGCCGTTTTCCAATTCTTTTCTTCCTCATTTTTGCAAGGGACTTACTGCTAATTATGCACGTTATGTTTTCATGGCCTTAATTTCTCTGAGTATTAAACCACAGAAACATGGAAAGATCAAATCGCTCCCTCTAGCTCTATGCATAGATATACACACTGGCGTAGGCAGGCGGCACGAGGGGGGGGGGGGGGGGCATGGCCCCTCCTATTCAGCCACTAAACAAACAAAAAGAAAGAAGGAGCCCCTCCCCCACAACCAAACCAACCAAAATTTCCTTCGAAAATATTTCCACTATATGATATGGATACGTATAGGATATTACTCCCGTCTCCCCTCGCGCTGGGGTGACGGGAGGCCAATGGGGTGGGGGTGGGGGGGGGGGGGGGGGCTAGTAGTAGGAAAAAGCCAATCCGTCGGTCCTCCCAAGACCCATATGAGGGGGCAATAACCCCCCTGAAAAGAAAATGACAATAAATTCATTTCCCCCTCATTTGTGTATCCTTTACAAGGGACGTACTGCTAAGCATGTTATGTTTTCATGGCCTTAATTTCTATTAAACCACAGAAACATGGCAAGATCAAATCGCTTCCTCTAGCTCTATGCATAGATATATTCACTGGCGTAGACAGGCACAGGGGGGGGGGGGGCGGCGAGAGCGAAGCGCGAAAGCTCTGACGTTCTATTGCAAATATAACGGCTCGTAGCACTTCTATTTTAGGAGGAAAAAATCCTGGGAGGGGGAAAACTTCCCCTTCCCTGCACCCATCCCCTGGGGAGCACGCTATGCGTGCTCACCACCACCAATAGTCCATGGGCCAGAAACCGAAAAGGTCCCCCCCCTTAGGCACAATTTTAAATGATGTTTTTCTGTTAGCTAGGACCCTCAGCTATCAGAATCTGCTTGTTTGCCATAAAGTTGGTGGTGGGTGTGGCCACCAGGGCCGTTACCATGGTAACGGATCAAGAAAAATATGAATTTTAGGAAAAGTCATATAATTCCAATTCACGAATCCAAGAATACTTGGTAAGCATCCTAATATATGTATTTTGAGGTGCCCAATCGATTGCAACCATAATCAGAGCAATTTAAAGTCATGGGCGTGTCAAAAAATGGCCGTTACTATGGAAACGGTACCATAAAAAGCGGTGTTTTTTGACAACTTTCCAAACTTATAAATATGAAATAGCCAAAAAGGCTAAAGTATGTTTTTCTATTAGCTAGGACCCTCAGCTATCATAATCTGCCTATTTCATGTACAGTTGGTGGTGGGTGTGGCCTGTAGGACCGTTACTATGGTAACACACCAAAAATACTGGATTTTTAGAAAATACTGCATCTTTGTAATTCAATAGCTATAAAATATATGGTAAGTATCCCATTATGTGTATTTCAAGCTGGCTGATAGATTGGAATCACAATCTGAGCCATTTAAAGTCATGGGCGTGTCAAAAAAGGCCGTTGCTATGGAAACGGTCCAACAAAAAGCTGATATCTGTGAAAAAATCTATAACTAACCATTACAAAATAGAAAGAAAAAAATGTCTGCACAGTCTTTGATAATGTTTTTATATTAGTTATGACCCTCAGCTATCATAATTTGCTTGTTTGACATCAAAGTGGTGGTGGGCGTGGCCGCTAGGGCTGTTACCATGGTAACACATAGCGAAATACTGGAATTTAGAAAATACCGTATATTTGTCATTTAGCAGCATAAAATATATGGTAAGGCCTCTAATATATGTATTTCAAGCTGTCCCACTGATTCCAACCACAATCTGAGTCATTTGAAGTCATGGGCGTGTAAAAAAGGGCCGTTGCTATGGAAACGGTCCCACAAAATGCTGCTATTTGTGGAAAATATCTATGATTTATCAATATAAGAAAGAAAACAACTGTCTGCACAATCTTAAATCATGTTTTTCTGTTAGCTAGGACCTTCAGCCCTCATATTCTTCCTATTTTACATAAAGTTGGTAGTGGGCGTGACCACTAGGGTTGTTACCATGGTAACACACCAAGGAATTGAATTTTAGAAAATACTATATATCTGTAATTCAACATCACAAAAACAAATTGTACCCATATAACTATATGTATTTTGGGGTGCCCGTTTGATTGCAAGTAGAATCAGAGTCATTGGAAGTCACCGTCATGTCAAAACATGGCTGTTGCTATGGAAACAATATGATAAAAATTGAATATTTCAACACAAAACAAAGAACAAGTGGTATATACATTACAGCTTAAAATGGTGTTTATCTGTCAGCTAGGACCCTCAGCTATCATAATCGAAAGCTTCCTAGTAGGCACAAAGTTGGTTGTGGGTGAGACTGTCAAGGTAGCTACCATGGTAAGGCACCAAAAAACAAGAGTTTTAGAATAATAGATAATAATATAAAATTGATCTTACTTACCCAGGATAACCACATCAGTAATATTACTGCCCTGCAACTATCATTGCCTTGTACACATTTCATACATCTGGGTCAAACAAAACGAATGTGGGCAAAACAACTTGCCCAGGGATGTAAGCACCGATCAAGGATCGAATCCAAGAGCTCTCGTATGAGAGTGAAAGGTCTTCACCAATATACCACAGTGCTTCCACCATGTATTTGTAATGTAACGAAGTACAATGTAGGCATCTAATTTTACACAATTGAAGCTGCGCCTTTAATTGCAATCAAAAACCGGATTAGTTTAGGTCAGTCATATAAAAATATGCCGTTGCTAAAGGAAAAGAATGATAACAAAGCTAATATTGATTTTTAAGAAAGGGATATTTATGTATCTAAATAATGAATTATAAACAAGTGCAACTGTCCTATTGGTTCAAATCCAGATCAACAATATTTTCCAGGTTGGGGGCCTCAAGTTCATGCCTGGGAGGACACTTGCTATGACAAACGAGGATGCAAATGTTCAAATAGATATGCAAGGCTTCTGAAAATTCATTGTATTTTATGAGCCAATCCATATTAAAAAGGTACCACTGTACTTAGAGATACTCTCATCTACCGTGCTGTCGTATTACAGTATTAGCTTTGACCACTTGGTAGGTGTTGTACTGTGGCTGTGAGCACCAAAGGCATCTTTAAAATATTGGCATTTCAGAAAGTGGCATTGTTTTAGTTGAACATTATTTTAAAACAATATAACTGTATAGACATGCTAGATATCTCCACTGCAAGCAGCCTGAATGATTGCATTGAAAATGTTAATCATTTATTCCCAATGATCATATCCAAATATGGTCGCTGCTAAGGCAGATTATGATCAAGAAATCTATATTTATAAAATAGTGGCATATTTCTGTGATGTCACAACATGAAAGATAATGTTAGTAATGATATATTTTTATAAAGTTAATTTCTGACTGTACTGCTAACTGCAATTAATGTGTCGGTTTTGAGTTTACAGTCATCTGTGAAATGATAACTGAGGTAAATAAGTGTCCACACCCAGTTGACATGAGTGAGAGCTACTTGTATTCCACTTTGCCCCTTCAAGGACTTCTATAAATGGATGCCATTAGGAATCAGAAGTTAGAGAGCATCCTTGGGATAGAGGTACGGAACATTTTCAGCAGAATTCCTCTTGCAGCAACACCCGCTACTTTGGATGAGGTTGAGGATTACCCATCAGAGTTATCATGAAGAACAGATACAATAAGGCATTGACAGACTTCAGAATTACATACTACTATTACATAACTATACTAAGTAAATTTGAATTCCCTCTAAGGTGAAGTGAGGATTCACTCATCCTCTTCATCCTAACCATAGAGACATTACTCAAGTATTGCAAAAAATGTATTCTCTTCTAACATAGTGGTGGAGGTATAGATGACACCTATATCTCCATCCTGAGTTCTGACTTTATTCTGCCAAACCAAACCGGAGGAGGGTTGGATAATCTCCTCACCATGACCTTCTTAGCCTGTGATTCAAGCCAGATAAGAGTGCCTCACCATATCAGACTTGTAAGAAAGTCAACCAAGTTTTAATAAGAGAATACGCAGTTCAAGTAAGGCTGCAGAACGCCTTAAAGCTGTAAAAAATAGATAGACAAACCCGCTGGTGTTCACTAATTTCAAAATATTATGGACTTAGCCACTAAACTCTGCCAAAAATATACCCCATCCTTTATCCAACCATGCTTAAGGCAAGATAGTATTAGAGGAACAATCTCACAAACTATACGCCATATCTCCTCTAAAGCCAAAAGAACTGCAGCTTAACTGTAAGGGCAACCAATATGTAAACTTTTAGGTCTCATGGTCCCCAACACATCAAGTCCATGGCTAATATGCATGTACCCCAATCATGCAAGTCATGGGAATGCTGAGCTGCAATTGCACCACAGGCCTTCTCGATGACTCTTTTGAATACCTTCTAGCAAATATAAAAAACTCCAGGCAGGTATCAACACTTTAGTCCTGGACTTGATCTATGATGTGGCACCCAAAAATTCAATTCTTTGGCCCTGTTTCTGATGAAGTCCAAATCCTAGACCACCTTGGCCATGCTGTTAATCCTATGAACACGCAAATTTCTTATGGGTAGGATTAGGGGAAAGTATGCTAAATTCTATTCCAATCTTCTCAGATTTATTTCAAGTAGACAGGTTTAGCTACAGACCGACAAGTTTATCATCTTACGAATACATTAGGTTCTGTGACTGAGGTGAATCCATTTAAAACCTCCATTGCCTCCCTCCCAATGCCAATTAGGCATAGAGGTGGAAGCATAACTACTCAAGTACAGCTACATGTAACCAGTTAGGATCAGCTGTTGTTACTGCAACGGTCCCGCACATGGGGGATTAAAAACGTCTTTGCAACATAATTGCTGATGTGTAATAACAAAAACCTGTCACTTTTTTTTTAAATTGCTCAGTTTTCATAATAATACTACCATGGCAACAACCATGTTTTGACATTATTATGGCCTTAAGTGATTCGGATTATGACTGTAATTTAGTGTCATAACTCTGGAAGTTTATGATATGTATATCCAGACCAATATTTTGTGTTTTCTATTGTTGAAACAGAATGTATATATACATGTATATGTAATTTTCAAACAATTTCCAATATTCTGATGGTGCGTTGCCATAGTAATGGGGCTGGTGCTCACACCCACCATCGGCGTCAGTTTGAGACCAAACGGATAATAAGAATTATAATCGTGTACCTGATTGTGACCTTGAAAGCACACAATAAAATTGCACTCAAAAGAGCTGCTTGAAATAGATGTAATGCCTACTAAATATTTTCACGTTGTTGAATTACACATTTACGTTATTTCCTATCTTATTACCATGGTAACAGCCCGAGTGGTCGCCCAGTATCCACCTTTGTGCCAGTCAGGGAGGATATGATATCCAGGGTCCTAGCTAACGTACATGGGAAAAACATCATTTCAGGTTGTGGATACCCTTACTTTATAAAGTGCATTGGATAGTTACATATTTTTTCACTAATATTTATTAATTCACCATAACATTTCTATAGCAACAACCACGCTTTGACATGACGGTGACTTCCAATGACTCAGATTTAGCTGACAGATAAACACCATTTTAGGGTGTACATACACCTGTTCTTTGTTTTGTGTTGATTAGTTACAGAAATATTCAATTTTTATCATACTGTTTCTATAGCAACAGCCATGTTTTGACATGACGGTGCCTTCCAATGTCTCTGATTCTGCTTGCAATCAAACAAGCACCCCAAAATACATAGTTAGATGGTTACAATTTGTTTTTGTGATGTTGAATTATAGATATATAGTATTTTCTAAAATTCAATTCCTTGGTGTGTTACCATGGTAACAACCCTAGTGGTCACGCCCACGACCAACTTTATGTAAAATAGGAAGAATATGAGAGCTGAGGGCCGTAGCTAACAGAAAAACATGATTTAAGATTGTGCAGACAGTTGTTTTCTTTTTTGTATTGATAAATCATAGATATTTTCCACAAATAGCAGCATTTTGTGGGACCGTTTCCATAGCAACGGCCCTTTTTTAACACGCCCATGACTTCAAATGACTCAGATTGTGGTTGGAATCAGTGGGGCAGCTTAAAATACATATATTAGAGTCCTTACCATGTATATTTCATGATGCTAAATGACAAATATACGGTATTTTCTAAATTCCATTATTTCGTTATGTTACCATGGTAACGGCCCTAGCGGCCACGCCCATCATGAAATCTTTGGAAAACAGGCAGATTATGAGAGCTGAGGGTCCTAGCTCACAGAAAAACATGATTTAAGATTGTGCAGACAGTTGTTTTCTATTTTGCATTGATAAATCATAGATATTTTACACAAATATAAACATTTTGTGGGACCGTTTCCATAGCAACGGCCCTTTTTTACACGCCCATGACTTCAAATGGCTCAGATTGTAGTTGGAGTCAGTGGGGCAGGTTGAAATACATATATTAGAGGCTTTACCATATAGTTTATGCTGTTAAATGACAAATATACGGTATTTTCTAATTTCCAGTGTTTCGTTATGTGTTGCCATGGTAACGGCCCTAGTGGCCACACCCACCATGAACTCTATGGAAAACAGGCAGATTATGAGAGCTGAGGGTCCTAGCTAACAGAAAAATATAATCTAAGATTGTGTAGACACCTCTCTATCTATTTTATACTGATAAGTTTAGATATTTTTCCAAAATATAAACATTTTATGTTACCGTTTCCATAGTAACGGCCATTTTTTGACATGACCGTGACTTTAAATGACCTAGATTTTGGTTTCAATCAATCAGGAAACTCAAAATATATATATTTAGATGGTTACCAGTCATTTTTCAAATTTCTGAATTAGAAATATTAGGTATTTTAGTAAATTCCTATATTTCCTTGATGCGTTGCCATGGTAACGGCCCTGGTGGCCACACCCACCACTAACTTTTTGGCAAACAGGCAGATTCTGATAGCCTAGGGTCCTAGCTACCAGGAAAACATCACAAAAAATTGTGCCTAAGGGGGGGGGGGGGGGGGAGGGGGGTCTACGTTGGCCCATAGACTACAATGTTGCGCTCTTCGCGTGCTCACAACCGCGCCCCCTAAAATGAAATCCTGGCTACGCGGTTGGATCCTTCATGCCTGCCCCCCCCCCCCCCCATTGAAAAATCCTTACTGTCGATATACTATGGATATACTACTATAATTATATCCATGCTCTATGTGCGAGAATCCCGCCCGGGTGTAAATGAGATCGTGTGTCATCCACAGGCCACAGGGCCGATTTAACATAAATAGCATCATTAGGTTATTAAGTCATTCATAAAGACAATGGTCATTTAGTCTTCATCAAGATGAAAATGTATTTTCTTCAGAACTCATGTAAGATTTGGATATAATTATATAACACATATAAATTGAATGGAGTAAAAGGTTTAAAATGTGCTCACATTAACGCTAGAAGCTTAATTCCCAAACTAGATGAAATACGGTATCTTGTCAATAAATTAGAGTTGGATATTCTTTGTATTTCTGAATCGTGGTTAAAAGATGATGTTGCTGATAAAGAAATATTTATCCATGGTTATGCCTTATTAAGACGAGATAGAATATCAAAACGTGGAGGAGGAGTTTGTATTTATGTTAAAGATAATTTGCGTGTTAAAGACAGAACGGATATTGTAACTAAGTTTCATATTGAAGCAGTATTACTTGAGCTTTCACTTAAAAAAGCCAAATTTATTTATTTGTTGTATTTATAGACCTCCTGATGCTAAAGTTGAGTTTTATTCAGATCTGTATAATTTGTTTGAAAAAAATGGAATCGGAGGATGAAGAAATTATCATTTTTTGTGATTTCAATAATAATTATCAAATTAATAATCATCTGATTGATAATTCATTATATGTTATTGAATGCCTATTTGCACTCACTCAAATCGTTACCAAACCCACAAGAACTACTCCTACCTCTTCGAAGTGTCTTGATTTACTATACCTGAACAGCATGTAATATGTGATGTTTCCAAACTTGCTCTCAGTGATCACCATTTGATATTCACGTGTTTTGATTTCAAAATTGATGTACCTCAACATAAACTTGCCAAATATAGAGATTACAAGAAATTTGATGAATCTCTATTTCTTGCTGATATTCGTAATTGTAATATTAATTTTTGCATAACAGTGTAAACAATGATGTTAACTTGCCCGACCTCGGTGAAAATATAATATGGCAGAGATGGAAACAGTCATTTTTGTCAATTCGTGACAAACTTGGATAAACAGTGATATTTTAGAACTCATGTATCAGAGAGACTATTTAAAGAATAAAGCGGTTACGAATGGTGAATACCATGAAGCTTATCGTAAGGCAAGAAATTTGGTTACCAATTCTATCCGTGATCGAAAAAAGAATTATTTTAATGAGATCACTTTTAAATTTAGGAATAATCCAAAGAGACTTTGGAGGAATGTAAATATGGCAACTGGCAATTTAAAATTTAGTCACTCTGTCCACCATGATTTATCCCCCGAGACATTGAATGACCATTTTTCAAGTGTAGGTTGCATCATCGCCAGTTCTTTTAAAAACAAACCTTATGTTTGGAGAAATCCTGAGTGTATTCATAGATTTGTAATTGAAACTATTCCTGAGAGTGCAGTTTTTAAACTTCTATCTCGTTTAAATAGTGACTCCAATCTTGATTTCCTAAATTTTGATTCGAAATTACTTAAGATTGCCACACCACTTATTCTAACATCATTGACGTCTGTTTTTAATTATTCCCTACTAAACGGGATTGTTTTTAGTGTTTGGAAATATTCCAGAGTTACTCCCATTTATAAGGGTAAAGGTTCCAAAGAGTTGTGCTCAAATTATAGACCAATATCGGTCGTATGTCATATAGCAAAGATTTTAGAAAAAATAATTAAATCAAATTTGCATGAGTATCTTATCTCTAGAGAACTAATTACAGTGGATCAATCTGCCTTCTTGAAATACCACTGTACTGTAACTTGCCTCCATCGTGTGGTAGATGATTGGTATGATGCTTTAAATAATCATGAAATGGTTGGGGCATGTTTCCTTGACATATCTAAATGTTTTGATACTATTAATCATGATTTATTACTGTTTAAATTAAGACACTATGGTATACTTGGTAATGAACTCAAGTGGTTTGAAAGTTTGAGGACAGTCTGTTAATTGTCATGGTAAGCAATCTCAAGTTGATCTTCATATTGGAATTCCTCAAGGAGGGGTTTTAGGCCAAGATTTATTTTTAATATTCATAAATGACATTCTTCAAAGTGTTTCAAATGGGATATGTAATATATTTGCCGATGATGTCATGATATATACCACTGAATCAATATTAGGAGTTATTGAAGAAAACCTACAAAAATGTATCAATAGCATCAATGACTGGTACAGTGATAACCAGGCACGGATCCAGGGGGGGGGGGGCCAGCGGGCCCGGGCCCCCCCCCGGCCAAAAAAAAAAGAGGGAAAGAGAGAAAGAGAGAAGGAAAAAAAGGGAAAGGGAGAGAAGGGAGAAAAGGAAAAGAAGAAGAAGAAGAAGAAGAAGAAGAAGAAGAAGAAGGAGAAGAAGAAGAAGAAGAAGAAGAAGAAGAAGAAGAACATTTGAAAAGGGGAAGAAAGAGTCCGGGGCCGAAAGGGCCTTACCTCCCAGGGTGTAGTGTGTTGCCTCCCCCCCCCCCCCCCCCATAAAAAGAGAGAGAGAGAGAGCAGGAAAGAAAGTAGAAAGAAGAAAAAAGAGGGAAAGAGAGATGGAAAAGAAGAGAAAGGGAGGGAGGAGAGAAAAGTGAAAATGGAAGAAAAAATTAAAAGAGGAAGAAGCGCGGAGGCCGGGGGACCGAAAGGACCTTGCTTCTCCGTTCTCCCTCCCCGGCCAAAAAGAGGGAAGGAAGGGGAAGGGAAAGAGGAGAGAATGGGAAAAGAAAAAAAATGAAGAGTCCAGGGACCGAAAGGGCTTTGCCTCCCAGGCCCCCTTGCAAAGGGGGCCTGTTGCTTCCCCTCCCCTCCCCCCTCGCAAAGAGAGAGAGAGAGGAAGAGAGCGAGCAGGAAGGAAATTAGAAAGAACAAAGAGGGAAAGGGAGAAGGAAAAGAAGGGAAAGGGGGAGAGGAGAAAAAAAGGAAAAAAATAGGAAGACAAAATGAAAATGGGAAGAAGGATGCCGGGCGCCAAAAGGGCCTTCCACGGTTCCACCCCCCACCTCCATAAAAAAAGGGAGAAGGAAGGAAAAGGGATAGATGAGAGAAAGGGGAAAAATGAGGAAGAAAAAGGAAAAGGGGGAAGGGGGAAGGAGGTCGGAGGCGCGAAGGCCGAAAGGGCCTTGCTCCCACGTTGTCTCATCTCCCCATCTCCAAGAAAAAAACAGAAAAAAACAGAGAAGGGTGAAAGGGAAAGAAAAAAGAGGATATAAAGGGAAGGAAAACGCGGAAGAATAAGAAAAGAAAAGAACAGAAGGGATGTAAGTTTCCTGGAAATGAAAAAAAAAAAGCTTACTATCAATAAAGTAATTTAAATGCTTATCAAAGGCATTACCATTCTGAATATCTATATGTTAAAATTTAAGAATAACAATTTCATCTCATTTAATAACAGATGGGTGAACATAATTTTGCTGTAAACTAGTTTTGCTATATGTGCTGTATAAATAAAATGGTTTGTTTGTTAATTCTATTATGTGCAGTATTTTGTTATTAATATTTTGTTATTAATGTGTTTATAAAGTATTGCAAAGTCAAAAGCAATATTTAATAAAGATATTTCTATAAGGGGAAAAAATCGGGCATTCCCCCCCCCCCACCAAAACGAAAGAGAGAGAGAGAGAGAGAGAGAGAGAGAGAGAGACGGGAAAGGGATCTTTTCTTTTCATTCCAAATTCCATTTTGTATTGAACCTAATAGCAATTTATGGGGGCTCTTTTGCAACTTGCGAGGGCTAACATGATGCAATTTCAGGTGCGATTTCCTTAATAGATATCATGCATATAAAGGCATATATCAATAAAGTCTATTTTTTGAATCATACCATTACCGTGTCTGATATTGTCTCTATTATCTCGTGCGACAATTAATGACTGGTTTGCACAAAAAATATCAGTGCTGTTCCTTTTGAAATTTGATTTACAGTATATGCCATTTCAGTCTTTTCAGATACATAACTGTTTGATATCTTCGCCGACTGTCGGCGAGGAGTAATCATTTGCCACAGTAATGAGCCCTTAGTACGGCTCCTGGCTTCCAGCAAGAGCCGACGCATGCTAATAAGGATTCACGTAACTCAGCAGTGGCGGATCTAGGGGGGGGGGGGGTTAGGGGGTTTAAACCCCCCCTTGGGTCGCCAAGTAAAAATTTAATGTGCATAGAAAAACGCCATCATAATGTCCAGACTCTTACGTTATCATGGACTGCTTTTTATGGTCTCCATTGCGTTAGTAGATGCCAGGAAAACATCACTTACGGGGTTCATATTTGCAAAAAAATCGGCTCGCCGCTACGCGGCTCGCGGACATCGCCACTCCGCGCCTTTTTATGGTCTCCATTGCGTTAGTAGATGCCAGGAAAACATCACTTACGGGGGTTCAAAATAGCCAAAAAATTGGCTCGCCGCTACGCGGCTCGCGGACATCGCCACTCCGCGCCTTTTTATGGTCTCCATTGCGTTAGTAGATGCCAGGAAAACATCAATACGGGGTTCAAAATAGCAAAAAAATCGGCTCGCCGCTTCGCGGCTTGTAGACGATGCTCCGCATCGTCCTTGGGTCAAACCCCCCCTTGGAAAAAAGCTAGATCCGCCCCTGCTCAGTGTTTAGGGCGGATTTCGAGGAAGTTAGCGTACATGACCATAATGACACCATCAGAAACAGACGTTAGTTATTACCGAACAAAAGATGAATAAGTAGCCCCTCGAAATCATAGGTGTCAAATTGTAAATATTTTCTTTCGGAATTTAGAAACTTTAGTCATTATAATATGATCTGTATGGACTTTAAAAATTTCAGAATGTTCTTCCGGCGGGAGTGAAAGCCCTTTATAATTATGCTTTTGCACCCCCCCCCCCGAGATCTTCAGATACGCCATTTGTCACCATTATTGTAGCAATATGTAGCTCACATGATTTAAAATTTGGGCACCCCCCCCCTAAGAAATCCTGGATCCGCGCCTGGTGATGCTTCCAAAACAAATATTATGCTTATTTCTACGCTTAAATCCAAATAGAGGAGAGCTTAAAATTACTCTCAATGGAAATGAATTGCAACAAGTAACCAATGTTAAATATCTCGGTGTCGAAGTCGATTGTAATCTCTCATGGGACAGTCATGTCATCCTTTAAAGTGCATGCACTTTAGGCGGCTCAGCTTAATACTGAATAAGCAACTCATGAATACCCTGTACAAGACAACAATACGGCCCTGTACAGACTATGCTTGTTCATTTTGGGGCAACTGTTCTGATAAAAATAGGAATCTTATTGCGAAATTACAAAGACGTGCTGCTCGTATCGTGACCAAACAGTTTGACTACTCCGTAAGAAGCACAGGTTTGTTTAGAGAATTAAATTGGCAACCGTTTGAAATTAGACGCAATTATTTTTAAAGTATTTTGGCATATCAATGCGTTTATGGTCTAGCTCCTTCAAGGTTATGCAATGAAATTGAAATGTACTTTGATAGGCACGGATTCAACACAAGAAATGCTAATTCATTAAATGCTGTTTACTTAAACCTAACATTGAAAGTTTCAAGCAATCCTATAAATATGCTGCTATCAAATTATTGAATTCCCTGCCAACATCTCTTCAAAATCTTCAATCTCTGCAGTCGTTTAAACGTTTATATAAGCAATAATAGTCTTCACGTTCCACATCTACCTTTTAAAGTTATTACTATCTCTATTAGTTCATATACCCAACTGGTTCATAGTCGTTAAATTATTGTTGTTGTTGTTTTTATATTATGTTAATTAAATTTGTAATTATTTCCATGCTAAGTTAGACCTAGTAAATTTTTCATTGTGTGCTTTTATTACTAATGTAAAAACCTACTTTCTTAAAGTAAATTGCTATTATCTCATTCTATACATATCCAGTTTATCGGTTGGGTATTATTTCAGTTATGTTTTGTATTAGTTTCGTTATTTCATTATGATAATACCAATACATGTTAATTCTTCAATCAATTGACGCCATTTGTTTTAATTTATTATCTTATGCCATATCTTTTACTTTCTGAGTTTATGCAAGAATATTTTGGAATAATCATTTTGTTATTTTTTCCACACATTATACATGTATATAATAACTTAATTATTTTTATCGATGCTTTTAATATACTGTTGATATCTCAGGACCATGATGTAAAACAGTTTTTAACCGATCTTGACATCCTGATTAAATATGTTCAAATAAATAAATAATAAATATTGATATGTTGTAAATACTTCTTGGTAAAAAAATAACACTTTACCCGAATTTTCTTTTCACTTTATTATTGTGACACTTATGGTACGGCCGTGATTATACAATAAATACAGCTAGCGCCCGTGGATGTCCACGGGCTGCTTCTGCTAGTACCATTTATATTATTGTAAATATGTTGTGCTCTCATACCCAGAGAGGGGGTCGAGTAGAGTGAATAAAATCTTATCTTATCTTATAGACCGGGCCTCAATATTTTGATCATGCACCAACCTAAAATTACATTCTGAAGCTGGAATCAATTTCATAAGAGAATTCATATTAGTGAGCGAATCAGCCGTAACGCAAGAATTTTCATCTAAAAATGAACAGTTTAATAAAGGTAGTGCATAGTGCATGACATGAAAGGGGGGGGGGGGGGGGGGGCATGACATGACGGGAAAGACATGACGTCATTGTCTTTCATACGTCTGTATAGCTTGCTCGCTCGCCCGAGGTCGATGCCGACAGAGAGGCCACTAAATCTAAAGTATTTGAGATGGATTCTATCGAGCTGGATAGTTATCCCCTCCTCCAAGAGTAAGTATAACCAAACATTTTTGTTGTTTTTTGTGAAAAATAATTATTATCCACCATCAAAGAGCACTGTCTGCAGACAACTTTAACTTAAGTACAGTCCAACATATTGAGTTTCGTGTCAGCTCTTAGTCTTACTTAGACCGAAAATTCTATCTCTCGTTCGTTAGCTCTTCACTTAGAGACAGAAACGGCCGTACCACTCTGCTGTGCAAACCGAATACACATTGACTTACAGTGACTAGGCCTATAACAGTTTGAATGCAGCGTAATATTTTCAAACCAAGAACAACTTGGACCCTGAAGTACCTGAAAAAGGAGCATTAAAACTAAAACTTTTAAAAAGGAATAAAACAGTCAAATTGGTATTGTAAATTGAACATGTTCGTTTAAGTATAGAGCCTAGGCCTAGGCCTAATCTATTTAATTTACACAAATATTTTTAAAAATCGTAATATTCACATTTTAACAACTAATGTTAGGCCTACATGCCTACTGTTCCGCGGCGATCAGTGAGTTTGCACAGGCGAGTGTACGGAGCGTTTATGTCTCTAAGTGAAGAGCCGACACTATCCAAATAAGAGGCTAACGAACGAGAGACAGAATTTTCGGTCTAAGTCTTACTGTGTCTTACTCTTCTTAGTCTTACACTAGACAAGTTACACTTAAGATTAAGTTACAGTCATGACTGACACTCATAGCTACATTCCTATACTTCGTGTGTAGAATCTAGGCAGTCATACGGCTCAACTTTTTCAAACACCACTACACAAAAGTCACCAACATTCACTCAAAATCGGCATTTAATTTACAAAAACCGACCCCAATATATCCAAGAAATACAATAAATTCAACTCACCGATGTTGGAAAAGATGATTCCAAAAATGAAATCCGTAAAGGCGTAATTTACTGTCGATTCTCGCGAAACGAGCTATCGTACTACGTATACGGTAGCAAAAAATAAAAAATAAAAAAGGAGAAAATAAAGTGCCTGGGACATAAGGAATTCTTGCCCTGACGAGTTTCTTCGTGGACAAAAATTTTACTGGCCGATTTTAGTCTAAGACATCGGCGGTATGTAAACAACACGCGATCGCGAAACAAATCGGCGGGGATTTCTTCGGTTTTGGGCATGATTTTGACTTTGGATTTTGCTGGAAATATGGAAAGTTCTTCCTAACGGCCATTTGATGTAGGAGTGAGATTTTTAAGGGCTGAATTTGAAAGCAAGGTATTTAAAATATTTATCTTATTTTCCCCCCATACCTTTAGTACATGCGACAGAAAATACCAACTATTTTACAGTAATGTAGCCATGAGTGATGACTGGTCATGACATGGTCATGACTATCTTTAGACAAAAAAAATCAGTCTATTTCGTTCGGGGATATGCTCCGCTGAGACTACGTCTGGCTTTGCAGAATCCCTCTCCCTATTGTCTTGGAGGAGAGCCTCGAAAGTCAAAAAATGTTATAAAACTCCTCCAAACAGACGGATTTTTCTGTCTAAGTCATGACCACTCATACTCATAGTCATAGTCCAATATTTACTGTGCAGCAGTCAAAAGCAGACAACAAAATTGCTCTAAACAAGATTTAATTTTCTTAAATTTGCTAGATTACCTGATTCAGGGACTCTTCAACTCTTACTTTGCCACAAATGTAGGGATTCAGACTTGAAAGTGAAATTTTTAATAATTATTTTCCTCTCCTGTATGAATGATCTAGCCTGGAAAAGCACTCATAGGTACACGCCATTGCCGACTGTGTAGTAACGCAGCCAACACACATCCCATACCTAAACTGCATCACTGTGCATTTTTGGCTATATTTAATTGAAACTCATATATTGCAGTTTACTTAAATCCAAATACTTATGTTGAATAATAGATGATTAAAACTTACCAGGTTGTTTTGTGACCTTTGAAGAGGGTTTCCTGAAATTTTGGGTCCTTTTTGTCGATAACTGCTATCGAGACTGTCCCGTCAGCATCCAGTTTGTATTTTTCACGATTATGATGAAGGGAGCCCTCAGCGCTCGTAGTAGTACCGGCGCGATCGGTTCGTCGATCTCCTACGAAGACCTGGAAGGGCCAAACTGACGACGTAAAAAATAAAAAATATTACGTACGTACGTAATAATTACTACGTACGTACGTAATATTTTTTATTTTTTTACGTCGTCAGTTTGGCCCTTCCAGGTCTTCGTAGAATAGCTTGTGTGCGTAACATTCTGCGTACGTATCTACGGTGCGTAACCATGTAGAGCGGCCTCACTAGTGCGCAACATATTGAGAGCAGTCGTCATCCGTATGGAGGTGTGGGTAACAAGTACCAAAAGAGGGCTGTAAATGTAAGTTTTTATAACTTTCTACATTTTGTATCTTAACGAACTGATAACTTAAAATCTAAAAAATGATACTTAAGTATCAGTTTGCCCACAAAAACCTCCATTTCAAACAAAATTACATCTGTATCCCCAATACCCAGTATACACACATGTATATGATCCTAATGGTCAATATGACCATTGCTTGCTGATGTGTGGAAAAGGGCCTGCTGATACACAGAAAAGCTATTGAAGCCTATTCACCCGTAAAAGCTAGTCTGGAGTACAAGGTTATCTTCAGATAAGCTTGTACATGTATAAGTGAGTCATGACATGACATTTGAACTTTGATTTGAAGTTTGAAGTCCGTTGATAAAATACACAAAATGACAAATACACTTAGAGTTAGAGTAAGTAAATAATAAAAATATCCATGCCTCCTCTTGTCATGCAGATTTAAAATGGCGGCTGCGAAACTATACGATGTGGTACAGTGGTGGAGATGTCTGACGAAATTTCCATTAATGCTAAACAAAAAGTCAACGTAGATGGCACTAAGCCAGTTGAGACCTCAACGTTTAGCATTAATGGAAATCTGCACCACTGCACCACATCGTATAGTTTCGATTATGGTTGTATCGCCGACAGCACGCGCGCCGTCACACGCAGCCGCCATTTTAAATCTGCATGACAAGAGGAAGCATGGATACACAAACACTGGTGAGTTCTCGCAAATTTCTTATGCTATATATATATTTTTTTTTTAATATTTAAAATTATTTGAAAACAAACATTCCAAAAGTTTCCCTAGGAAGAGATGCTGTGGTGAAGAACCTGTCGGTCACGGGAGTTATCAGGAAAGGGATTTTTCAGCCCATTTTTTATGACCTGCTAACCGTGCGCAGTTAGATTGGCGGAATAAAACACCTAGCTTTGTGATGTAAAAGGCCTATAGCCCACTTTTTTTTTTTACACTCGGGAAGCTAGTCCTGGCTCCTGGCTAGTCACAACCTCTAAGTTGAAGAGGTAAAAACATCAATATAATCGGCAAAATACTTCCTTCTACATATATGATAGAAATATCTGATTTCGTGCCAGATTCTTCAAAAGATCTTTATCATCTTGATAAAGTGAAATTTTCAGGCTGTTTTGGGGCTTTGGCCGGCGATCTTGCTCCTGAGTCCTTTCCAGCGCACATACATGTATGTGCTAGAGATTTCGAATGTTGATGGAATGTTTTAGGGCATCTTCCCCTTTCCGTTGATACCAAATTTATTGCATTTTAATTTGTTTGTACATCTCCGAGTAACACCTTTAAAGGATAAAGAGATATTGTTTAGGCTTTCTTTTGAATGACAGATGTGTAAGGCAGAGTGTACAGTATTATTTGTCTGGTACAGGGTTTATAAACAGGTCTGACAGATTTGATTGTAGTTTATGAGAACTGATATTTAAAGCTTGGGATATCCAAACTTCCAATGATCATCAGTGTAAGTTCCAGGCTCTTAATTATGGAAACATCGATAAATATGCCATGCTGTGTGAATTCAGCCACAGTTCTGCTGTAATTACCTCTCTAAGTTGGAGAGGTAGTTACAATAATCAGCAAAATTCAATGAAAAACTTGTCTATTACATTGTTGGATGATGAAATGTATAAATACAATTTCATCCGCAAGCATAGACGGTTGTATATAGGCGTGCGAGATATTAGCACAATTAAATTTAGCATGCCACATCGGAACCACTTAGCGTTGCACTACCTTGTACTCCGTTCATCAACAGCGCACATTCCATTCCGATCTCGCCATCTTTGTAATGCTTAATCCACAGCGAAAGCTATACGTGAAAGTTAAGTAAAATCCACATCGATGTCGCCATAAATTGTAATATTTTCATGTTTCTCATGATCCAATCGTTGAAGTGGTCGGATGGGCTGGAAGAGGAAGAGTTTAGCAAACTTTGCAGGTGGTTTCCAAGGTTTACCGATCGTGGAAATGGATGAATCTTGCCCACTTATTTTTTTGTCTACTTGTCTCTCCACATGGGAGAATGCTTTCCCTGTGTGGCTTGTTGTTCAGTATCACATTTTATAAAACATCAAGCCCGTGTGGCTAGGTAAGAGTAACTCAGACTAATGCGAGGTTATAATACTATGAGTGAGTCTTACTAAAATTTGGGATTTCAGAGTTGAAACTGAAAGTGAAATTTGAAATGATTATTTTCTTCTCATGTATGAATGATCTAGACCACTCACACTTATGCAAGGTTATTGGAGATACAGCCATGGAAAAAATTATGGTTATTGATAGTGTTATTTTTGTGGAAAGAAGGAAATAAAATATCATAAAAGCAAGGTACAATTGCTGGAATTTGGTATTCATTCAATGAAATACACAACTCATTTTTATAATTTTGTTTGCGTATTATAGTACCCTTATTACAGAAGCTTGGTCTTATAATGTTTTCCAGGGCTGTACATATAAGCTTGCACTCTGTACCTTCATACTGCGAGGAATTGCCTCCCATAGCAAGTGTGTGATCCATAGGTTTTCATAAATTAATATTATTCTGTTTCAAATGTGTGCCAAAATATTCGCATATTTTCGCCCCGCGAGCAGTTTCTTTTTCAACCTTGGAAATGTGACGTGATACTCGGGACACACTTGCTTGCTTCTAGCTAGCTCACGATCACGTCAATACAGCGCGCGCACACATAACGTTCACGGTTCGAGGTAAGCTACTGATTTCTTCCAATCTTTGAAAATCTCGTCGACAAAATGTCTGATTTTGGCCCTGATTCAGATGTTAGAATCTGGAATCACACCGTCATTCCATCAATCACTGGGTGAATCACTGCAGCAGCCACACACACATATACGATTCATACAGCTACAGTACAGTCAAGTCGTATACCGTAAGCTAGCTGTCCCGAGAATGACATCATTTTTCTAGTGCAAGAATTCTCGCTTTCGTGGCTCATCTGAGACCCTGTCGGGGGTCTTGAAAAAAAAGTCCTGATAATCTTTTTGAACAAGCTTACATCTCTAAAATTTAATTTCATTGTATTCTTTGGGGGATTAGCTTTCCAAAAATGTATAATTCGTCCTATTTCTTATTTTATTGGACATTTTCTCTGGTTATCTGCTTTAAGGGGAAAGTCCACCCTGGTATTAAGTTGATTTGGATAAAAGAAGAAAAACGAGAAAAGCGGATTAGTGAGAGTTTGAGCAAAATCCGATAAAATATAAGAAAGTTATGAATTTTTTGAATTTGTACACAAACACGGCTCCTCCCCTATTTGCTCTGTGCAGAAAATGTCATAAATCTTAATTTTCTTAGTTTTGATGAAGGAATAGATTTGTTTCATACATGTTTTGCGTAAAAACATATAAAAGCAATGATTATATCTAAGGTGCCTGTATGATTGAATATTTTCATTAGAGAAAATGGAAATAATTAATTGATGGGAAACAGGAAAAGGGGAGAGGAGCTTGTAAGATACGACACAGAGTTGCCAATTGTGTTTTATTGATTACAACTTCAAAAGTTCATAACTTTCTTATTTCTTATTGTATTTTGTTCTAACCTTGACCGATCTGTTTTTTTAATTTTTCTGCTTCCTTTAAAACCAGCTTGTATTCAGTGTGGATTTCCCCTTTAAGTGTTTTTGTTTTGTTTGCCTTTGTTTGATTTAAAATTGTGTTTCATGTTTCTTATTAATCTGTTTCTAAGTAACTTATACAGTGTATCTGACACCTTATTTTGAATGTTTAGGGGGTATTAACCTTTAATAAAGGACTCAATTGATGTTTGTAAATCTTCCCCAGCCCCCCCCCCCCCTCCCACATACACACACACATTTTGAATTTTGTACTGCTTCTTTTATGTTATACACTGTTTTGTTTGTTGTGATTTTCTTAGAATGTGGAAATGAATTGAATTGAACCTCTTACTCAGGCTACAGCATCATGGATTATTTATGACACTGGATAGCAAAAGCTGTTATGGAATGGAAGATGTGATAAACAATGGGAAATGCTGTCTTCCAAATAATTGAAAAATAGCTTTACCAAAAATATAAAAACAAACAAAACCTGCCAGTATATAGTACAATCTTTCTGCAATTTTCATTATGCTTATAAATATGAAGTTCTTCATAAGGCTAGCTGAAGTTAATTATGTATTGTTTACTGTAGTGTGTGTTGCCCGTCTTTTTTAAATTTCAAAGTGCCTCTTGTCATTTTATAATTTTTTTTATTCTAGTGATTCTTCTGTAAGTTCTGTGTGTAGTAATGATGAAATGCTGGTGTACAAGCGACCGAATGCAAAGCAAAGAGAGTCTACTCAGTACAAGCAATTGCCAGAGGACAGAGGAGAAAAGATAGCAATACCAAGGCACTTGGGGTTAGCAGGATGTATTTGGTACATTGTAAGTACATTTGACTGTCTTCCTTCTTTGAAGTCCCTGTATATACACTTGCACCCTTTTCATAATCAGACCAAGGGAGCGATTCATCAAATGTTTTGTCAGTGACATTTACTGACAAATTTGCTCTCAGCCAATCAGATGCAAGTAGTTCAGTAGCTTATAACAGTTGTCTGTAAAAATCACTGACAAAACACTTGATGAAACGCTCCCCAAGGCTTGCCTAATACTTCCTTGATCAGACAGATGAAGTTGCAGCCTGTTGAAAAGATTAGAATAAACCTACTGGTATGTAAGATAGGTCCACAGATGTCGTTTATCTAATTTATAAGTATAAAAATTGTAAGCTCCAAAGTGTAAAACTGTTGCCTTTTGACTTGTAGGCACTCTCCACACCTTGACACTACACGTTATATTGAATGTTGGTATCTTCGAAAACTACAAATTTGGTTACTTTTTTTCAATAAAGATCTATGCTTTGTGTTTAGTCAATGCCATGAATAAGTCTGTACAGTGAATACATTTTATAATGGTGAATTGTCACCATTTTGTTGTAATTTTTCTCCAACAGGGGCGTATCCAGGATTTCCCAATAGGGGGGCGCCAGGAATTATTGATTGCCGTCATGGGGGAGGGGTCTTTGGAAAATTTTTGCTTCTGAAGAAGGGCTGAGATGCAAAATAGTGCTATATGTGACCAATTTTGAAGCCTATTTATTGAACAATATTTTCAATTGGTATGAGGATTTTTTTCATCAATATTGCTAGTTTTTTTTTTTTTCAAAGGCCAATGGGGGGGGGGCGCGCCTGTTGCCCCCCCCCCCCCCCCCCCCCCCCCTGGATATGCCACTGTCCAAATTGATATTGCTTCGGTCATGAAATGCACTCTGAAATATTTAATTTTAATCAGATATAGTTTTATGTATGCTTTGATATGTACTTCAAAACTGGCCTAAATTCCCACAGATTGGACAAGTGATAGGTACAGGTATATTCATCTCACCATCTGGTGTGTTGCGGGGCACCGGTGGTTCCGTAGGCTGGGCCCTCATCCTCTGGATCTTGTGTGCAATCATCCAATTCTGTGGAGCTCTCGTCTATGCTGAGCTCTCCCTTATCATGCGCAAGTCCGGTGGGGACTTCACCTTCTTGCTACAGGCATGGGGTCCCATGGTGGGCTTTTCGAGGCTCTGGGTGACCACGATCATCAACCCCTGTTCCATCGCGATCCAGTCGCTTGTCATCGCGAAGTATCTCCTTACGCCGTTCTTTCAGTGTACAGAGGAGCCTCTTCTTGCCGTTCAGCTCTTTAGTATCTGCTGCATTCGTAAGTATTGTTCAGCCAGGATGGGCAGTCCAGTCATTGAGGAGCACTGGTCTCATGGGGGGGGGGGGGGGGACATTGATCAGGTAGATGGAATGCAAGAAAACAAGACCACGAAGCGAGGGAGGGTATGGACGGGACTGTATATTCTTTTTGTTACCTTCCCCCTCTCCTTTCATTATTTCCTTTTTTAAAGAAGATTTTCACTGTTCAGTGTGGGGGGGGGGGGGGTGGGCAGGGGGGAGGGACGGGACATGCCTTCTTTTTGGAACTCTTTGTTTTTAGCCTTCTATCATCCTTTTTTCTATCGGTCGAATGGATTTTAGTTTACTTTCATCTTCTGTTTCTACATTCTTCCTGTAATTTCTTTTTTCTCTTTCTATCTTTCCTTATGTTATTCTTTGTTTTTCCTGTTATCAGTTTTTTCTTCCTTTCCTCATGTTTTTGTTTTTTTTCTTCATTCTTGTTTTCTTCTGTCATGAAATTTTTATTTCTTTATCTTTATTCCTTTATCCTCTTCTATCTTTATACCCCCGCCAAAACGAAGTTTGAAGGGGGTATATAGGAATCAGTCGACGGTTGGGCGGTCGGTCGGTCGGGCGGTCGGTCCGTTGCAAATCTTGCGGATCAAACTACTTTCTCAGTTTTCGACCAAAGCTCATGAAATTTGGTACACACATTGGTCTTGGTGGGAAGATGTGCAAGACATATTTTTCGGATGAGTCGGAATCTGCGTTGCCATGGTAACGGCATATTTATGGCAGAAAATCAGGTTGAAATCTTGCAGATCGAACTACTTATTTTTTGAGCAATGCTCATGAAATTCGGCACACACATTGGTCTTGTGAAGATGTGCAAGATATATTGCAAGACATATATATCTGCGTTTCAGTTTGGCGGTCTCAAACATTTACGACCGACAAAATATTGCATGACGCAACCATGTTTTAAACTAAACGTCTTTCAAAACCGTGATTCTGAGATGAAAAAAGGTTCGCATGAACGCAACCTTAGACCAGGTCATAATCACCAATATTTCATTGTGGCTTAGTTTTCATGATAATGGTCCAGAATTTCAATATTTCTGTACAAACCACAAAGTAATTACAATATACATTCTGGAACCCAATGTATCTAGTTATTGAGTAACAAGGCAAATGATTTAATCAATTATGTACATGATACCACCAGCACTTTTTATGAACAGCTGGCAACTTTCACCTCAAGAATGTAAACACTTAGGTTTATCAGAAACACATTTATAAAGCTGTTTAAGTGTGCTTATGATTTGTGCATCATACACCAGATGTTTTTAAGTTTGTGTTCTTGCAGCAAACGAACTCTTACTCTGCCACCCAGCGTACAAACAGGCTTTGGAATTGATCTTCATGAGATGATGTTTTACTTTTAATCCCTTGTGACAAATGTTTCTGTTCAAACAATTTTAAGATTGGATTGAATTTCGTACTTTGTTTGAAGTGCAATGGTGGATTATTTACCCTTACATCCAAAGGGTTAATGTTTTATTAGGCCTGTATTCATAAAAGTGTATTAACTTTAATCAAGGCTTGAAATTGGTCTCCTAATTTATGAAGTGTCAATTTTAATCCTGTGAAAATTACCACAAACTACTAATTACAAGCATGTACTGTTATCAATGTCAAAATAAACAGCAGAAATGCCTTCTGTTTTGAAAATGCACTGAAAATGGATTTTACCAAATAACTGTTGCCCGATTTCTATCATAGAAGGCAAGTATTTCTTTGTAGATAAGCAACTAGTGGACCTGTGGTTTTGAGTCCTGGCTGAGGGACTTGGTAATGGAGGAGTATTGTTTTAATGCTTCGACATGTTCTCGAACCTTGATCCTGCCAGTTATGAGACTACTGCTGTACTACTACTGAGCCGACATGCTCCTTTTTCAGGTGAAATATAACATGCATTAACATTTTCTTTTTCTCTTTTTCTCTTTATCCTCTTCTCACAGTTTTTATTGTTTACATTAACTGTGTCAGCATCAAGCTCTCTGCACGACTAACCGGTTTTCTCACCTTTACCAAGATTTTCTGCCTTGTAGCCATATTCGTGTCTGGGGTATATAACTTGAAACAAGGTAAGGTCAACTTGCAGTTGGATGACATATACTCATGTGACAATTGCTTCACTGTCAAATGCCTACATCACCCAAACTCTTGACTTTAAACCGGAAACCAACATAATACCTACCAACAACCCTAACCTTAACCCTAGCCTATACTACAATAAAAACCCTAACCCTATGGCCCGAATTCACAAAGGAGGTCTAAACCTAAACCATGGTTTAAACCTCTGTATTAAAACGTATTGAAATAAGCGTAAATAAGCGCACATAGCCCATGCGCGCGCTCAAAGAAAATATACTGAACTACAAAAGAAACGTCGCACATGTATGTGTTTGAAACTGTTTTATTTACAATGAAACATATTCTTTATTCAAGAGTGAAAACTAAGAAAATGTTTTGCTTTGTTTTGATTAACAAGCACAGATGTGCAATAACGACTCTCGTTGTTGATAGCGCCAGTTCTGACGTTGTTGGGCCCACAGGAGACGTTCCCGACGATGTTGAACGGTGAGGATAGGGCCCCGAGCAGGACGCCGACAAGACAAGTTGAAGCTTCTCAGTCGACGACGAACAGTTGCTGCAGAAATTGGTCTGTTGTGTGTGCCAATAGTCTGTAGAGCCGATTCTGTTGCTCTGCGGAAGCGATCCTGCAAGTGGTCCCGATGAAGATGGTGATCTTGACGTGCTGTTGTCACCCTGGGACGACCACTGCGCTGACGATCGTTGGTGCTGTTGGTTGCATTGTATCGCTCCCATAGTGTCTCTCTACTATCCACACGCTGGATTGAAGTCGTTGGCAATGACTCTAGGACGTTGGCCAGCATGAAGACGTCCGAGGGCTTGTTCCCTCTGGTTTCGAGTCAGACGTGGCATGGTGACAGCGCTCAGGAAACGAATGACAGGATGAAGGTTTTGGGTCCCTTTTAAACCCACTGGATAGAGGATGTGCATGTGCATCATGCTTTTCAAAAAGCTGCGCTCGAGTGCACTACCATGTTCACGGAAAGGATATGAGTTTTAATCTTACACAGAAATCACATTTTGTTATGATGATGTGTTATGGACGGTCAATGCCATATCTGTGATGTAGAGGTGTTGTGGATCAGTGGATAAGTCCCCGGACTGTGAACCACGAGGTCCGGGGTTCGAATCCCACCGCAGCACTAGCGTCCTTTGGCAAGACGTTAATCTACATTTGCCACTCTCCACCCAGGTGTTAAATGGGTACTCGGTAGGATGGCGAAAGTTAATGTCGTTTGCTTCGCATGTGAGCGTCACTGGACAGCCCATTGCTGGAATAATAATAATAATAATAATAATATGGACATTTGTATTGCGCCGGTATCCATCATGAGAGATGCTCATGGCGCATTATTATTATCCCCGGTCATTGGATTCTGGCACGCCCGCACACAGTGTATGCACATTCTCCACTCCCTGGGGAGCATTCCAGCCAGGCGTCTGTTAAGCGCACACATGCTAAGCAAAGGACAATACCTTTCGCCATCCTACCGGGTACCCATTTAACACCTGGGTGGAGAGTGGCAAAATGTTGATTAACGTCTTGCCAAAGGACGCTAGTGCTGCAGTGGTGGATTCGAACTCCGGACCTCGTGGTTCACAGTCCGGGGACTTATCCACTTATCCACAACACCTCTACGCTCCCCAGGGAGTGGAGAATGTGCATACATTGTGTAAGGGCGTGCCAGAATCCAATGACCGGGGTAATAATATATATCTAGCGCTTTGGGCCACTTTGGGAAAGGCGCGTTATAAATGCCAGGTATTATTATTATTATTATTATTAAAAAAGCATAAAATGTGATTTTACGTATCAAATTCCAATATCATGTGTAAAAGATATCAATTTGAAAAGTGCGACGTTTCTTTTGTAGTTCAGTATATATGATTGGATCGGATTCCGTGCGCACGTATGCATAATAAAAACCCCAGGAGGGGGTTTAAACCATGGTTGAAACCAAACTTCCATTGTGAAATTGGGCCTATTTGTTTGAAGAAATAGATCCCTGAGCAATAGACTTGTTTACAAAGTTATTCAAATTTATGGATGTTTCTTACCTGGGGACCTAGTAACGAGATATCCATTAACCTGTTATTAATGAATAAACTGCAATACTTGTCATAATCCAGTTTGCATACATTACTTGTTGCTATGTCTGACAAGCCTCTGACAAGCTTTCAGGTTGTCAAGAACAAGCTTTGTTTTAAAATTATGTGTAAAATTTGAATATATTTGTGAACAGGTCTATTGTTGCCAGAGCAAATGCCCATTCACCCGACCTGCTGTTCTAAGTATATTTTAAGTTAGTAAACGAAGAAGCTTGACTGGGGAGGAATTTTTAATTTGTAAACAAATCTTTCGGCATATTACTCCCAGTGTTAAAGATCGTATGCTCGATCTGTAATGAAAAACACAAGTCAGAAAAAATTGGAACCAGCGGGATTCGAACCTGTCATCTACTGCTTGCCGGGCAGCGACTTAACCACCAGGCTATTCTGGTTCACGGCCAAGTCACGATGAACTAGAATCAAATACCCAAGATCCTCTTCTTTCTGACTCATTAATATTCAAACGGTCCGCCGTAGACAATGTTTAGTAAACGAAGAAGCTTGACTGGGGAGGAATTTTTAATTTGTAAACAAATCTTTCGGCATATTACTTCCAGTGTTAAAGATCGTGAACCAGAATAGCCTGGTGGTTAAGTCGCTGCCCGGCAAGCAGTAGATGACAGGTTCGAATCCCGCTGGTTCCAATTTTTCTGACTTTTGTTTTTCATTACAGATCGAGCATACGATCTTTAACACTGGGAGTAATATGCCGAAAGATTTGTTTACAAATTATATTTTAAGTGTTTTGGGGTATGAAATGCTTGATACTTTAAAAGACTCGTCTGTTCTTCAACTACAGTTTTATTGAAGTTTTGTCTTGCCGTGGATAAACAAAGTACAAAGAAAGACACCAGAAAACAGATCCCACTGCAGTCGTTAGATCAAAATTATTTTTTATGATCTGCCACACCCCTGGAAATAATTCTATCAAAATTTTAGTTGCTCGTGCCAGGAACAGAGTTTTTACATTTGAGGATTTTAGTTACCCAGAAACCTATCAATCAAATCGGATTCGGTCT